>JAMKCH010001100.1:0-107388 GCA_023653785.1 Ophioderma brevispina | reverse complement strand
AGTCAAAAGTACATGTACTTTAAAAAACTCAAATATTTAAAAAACTGCACTCTGGTTCCCTGTGTAAATATGGGACACCAAACCAATTTCCTGATGTAATTTCATTACTATGTGATTTTGGTTATTTGAGGGTACAAGTGGTCATGCAAGTGGTCAAGTGTAGTGGGACATAAAAATGTGGGACACCATTTGGTTTCCATTTACATGGGGAACCATACATGTATGATAATCCAAATTTAAAGAGTTTTAGATACACTGACTTTACAAAATTTGCACAATATAGCATGAATTATATGCAAGCAAGTTTCAATGCATTTGGAAAGTGTCCTGGCAAGCAAGCTCATGCGTGGAGTGGCGTTTGGACCAGACGACTCCGTGTAATTTTTGCTTTGGGGTGTTTGCCACTACGATGGCCCCCTTTGGACTCAGGGTAAAGAATAGGCCCGATATATTCCCTGCATGTCGTAAGAGGCAACTAAAAGGGACTACTTGTCTTTAAAATGTTCCAACATGATGTGGTTGTTAGCGGAAACATTGACATTGTCTTAGAACGATTAAAGACACTATCAGTAATTTATCCAAAAGAGTCAAAGTATTTGAAATTGGCAGGAATAGCTTTACAAGTGAAGAATAAGCCTGTAGAATTCTCATAACTTACTTTTTCTAACTGAAGAATTGACAGAAAAGGAAGAAAACGGCAGTGTTCAACGATACGAGTCTTCATTGAATTACGTGTTGTAGTTAGTGTCCGTTCGGACACTTATGTCTAAAATATCCGATTTCATCCTTATTAGGTTGCTTCTGGTCCTATCATTTGTAGGGTATGGTAGGATACCTATGTTTGTTACAGACATGCAAAAATCTGATTTTTAATGATTTTTTTTGATTTTCTGATTTAGCAAATCACTGATAGTGCCTTTAATTGGTCATACCTACATGTACTTGATACATGGATTTACTCGGTAATGAACTTAATTCCTCAGTGTATCCCTTGTAATTGTGCTTTTACTGTAAACTTATAGTGTTTTCTGTGCATAAGAGCAAAGTCAGTGCAATAAATAGTTTAATGTCCCATATGAGATCATTTTTGTTTTCTAACACCAAAAATAAGGCCATCTTAAAAACCTGCACCACCGAACACATACTGACAAACATCACATTGCAACACATATCACATCACAACTCAACCCAACACTACACTACACTACACTTCCGGGGGATTACACTAACAATGTGGTATGTGAGCTTTGAAATGATCACTATCTAGAGCTTTAAGGTGGGCGACCTGATCATGGTCCGATTTTTCGTATCTTTCCTCCCTCACGTGAAAGCATACCACCACAAACACCTTACATTTTTTGTGGGCCGCCAGCTATAGCTGGCAGGACCACTTAGCAATCCGTTGTGCATGTGTATGTGTGAATGTATGTGTGTGTGTATGTGTGTGTGTATGTGTGGATGTATGTGTGTGTCACTAAATTGTTAAGTTTTTTTTCAATTTGACCTCAATTGAAAAGTTGAACTTCAATTGGAACCAAACTTGTGCCATATGTGCACAATGGGATCTCTCATATGTTGATGAGGTCAAAGGTCATGTGAGGTCAAGTTGAAAAATGGGCTAAAACTGTAAAATTGACCTAAATTGAAAAACTTGAAGTTCAATTGGAACCAAACTTGTATCATAGGTGCACCATGCAATCCCTCATATGTTGATGAGGTCAAAGGTCATGTGCCAGGGTCAAAGGTCATGGGGCGGCCCACAGCTTATATTCTTTGAATATAGTGAGCGTGAAAGCCGAGAACTGCGAAATTCTAGTTTTAGTTAATTTGGTCCAGTTGGGTGACAGAAGCAAAAATTTCTACCAAATTGGTGCATAAGAGAGTGTGTGATAGCTATTGTGGTGAAACTCATTTGGGGATGTAACATCAAAAAGAAACATTTCCCATGCCTAAAATTTCACTTGGCTACTGAGAAAAATACAAACTTTCTTCTGATACCCAAATTGATGGAGTAAAGTGATGGACAAGGTTGTTGATTGGGTCACGTATTTTAAACGGAATGCTTTTTTTTGTGTTTCTTTTAGTGTGGTGGAATCAGATTGTGGGATTATCCTCACATGGAGAAGTATCTTCGTGATGGTCTTAGGCTGGCCCAAGGTATGGGCGTTAAGTCAGCCCTGGCTGGTCTTTGGTGAGTATCTATCAAATTACCAGAACCTGACAAAAATTAGCTGACATCATCAAATATTTCCATAAATGTAGCATGCCGTATTCATGAGTTTGGCTAAAAGCCCATAACTTCATATTCCAAGGCATTAAGTTCAGTTAGGCAAAAAAAAAATGTTTTTTACCGTAAGGCCAAAAAAAAACAAGTTTGTCTCAGAAGAAATGTGAAAAATAGCAATGCGAAATGCGTTTTTTTTTTTTTTTAGAAAAATGCTAATGCTTTTTTTTTTTTTTTTTTTTTCTTTCTTTTTTTAATGCATTTTTGGCCCACTTTTTTCAATTTTTTGGCCGCTTTGCAGCCAAATTTTCATTTTTTTCTGAATTTTTTACCAAAAAAAATTTAAAGTGAGTAAAACCTAAAAAAAAAAAATTATGCGGTCAAAAACCAATTTTAAACATAATGCGCGCGATCTTCTGAGACAAACTTTTTTTTTCTTGGCCTAACCTGACCAACCCTAGAAAAACCTGCTGACTCAGAAAATTTTTATGCAAATTAGCTTAAAAATTTTGAAAATCTACTGATCGACCCAATTTTTTTTTCACTTAAAATTTTTTATTTTTTTACCAATAGAAATACAAAAAACATCAAAACAAGACAACAAAATAATAATAATAAAGATTCTATGTCATTAAAAAAAAAAGCTTGAAATAGCAGAATAATAAAACATTGTGAAGTCATCTTAAATTTGTCAAAAATCGACCGACCAACCATAACGCTTTTCCTCCATTGCGGCAAAAAAGATGGCTAAACCTATTGTTTAAGCATCATCTAATGTTGGCAACAGGGGTGTCTATCCTTCCAGACCTAAAAAAACTATTCCTCGATGCTATCATCGTCTGACCAAATTCTTCCCCAAATTTGTCCCCAACCTCAATGCTACAGCTGCCACCAAACATGATCAATAATCAACATTTGGGATTGTAATTGAAAATCATCTGTTCAATAAAGTCAGATACTTAGCATATTCGGAGTCTTTTGCCTTAAAAACATATTTGGATGATGGATAACATCCATCTACCTTTCACACAACTTTTTTCCTGCATTTCAGGTTGTTGCTTATCCGTGTTCATATCTTTGATGGGCTTTTTCTCATTTTTATTATATTTTTTTTACAATTTCCTTATTTTTTTAACAAAAATTAACATTCTTCCCTAAAAGATTAAAGTTATTCCCACCATTTGCACAGCAAAGTACCGAAGAATAACTTCCCCTGGTTGGGCAAACCTGGTTTGTATGATTTTTCAAAATCTTACATGCATTTCGGTTTATTATTACCAGAGTATGGACTGTAACTGCTCAGAAAATGTTGTATTAATATTGATTTCCTGCTTTTTTTGGGCACCAAAAGGTGGTATTTCAAATTTCTAGAATATTTTAAATCATTTGTTAAAAAAAACTGATTTGGTGACCAAAATAGCCAATAGGTGTGTTTGCATTCCAGAAGAGTGTAACCTTTAAATTTATCATAACTAAAAAAACTTTAAAAAAAGATTAAAACAACGCTAAAATGGGCCATGAAGTTTTTCCATATTTATATGACACAATAATATTGTTAAAACTAACACTCTCGGGGAATGTAGCGATCCCAAAAGGCTATTCGTGTGCCGTTTTTAAAAATACGTGTAAATTCTTTAGCTTTTGTGAAAACCACATTTTTGGGGCACCCAAAACAGGAAACTGCCATGCAATTTTTTGGTTAACAATAGACGAATGTGTCCCTTGAATTTTTTAATAAAATACAAAAATTTAAGTGTCACAAAATGTGATAGGCTTTGGCCAGCTTCATGCTAAACATTTGTAGGTTTTACAGATTGTCTTACAAAAGTGCCAGTCTTACACAGACAGGACAGAGTCAATTTTAGGACGATCTTCCTTAAGAGGTGGTGTTTGATCTCGCCCGCAAACACTTTTATTTTCACATATTTTGAAGTTTTTTCACATTTGACACTGCACAGAACAGCTAGATTTACAGCATATTATCACATTTTTTTTAGAGCGCCCCCAATTTTCAAATTTGATATTTTTTGCACAGCTATGGTGTAATTGTCTAGCAACTACACCTGCTACCCCGTAATGCTAAAAATGTGTTTTATCATAAAAATGAACGATGTTTTGTAATTATAAATTGGGCATCCTAGATTGTACTTACGGCAGAGGCTGGAACTGATAAGTTTATGGTCTCGTCCATGATAAATATGCCACCAACTCATAAATGACTCTCAAATTGACTTGCCTGACACAATAACAACTAATAGATGAGCGTAGATTCGTATTTCCTTCCCTTCCCGCTACTTTCCTATTAAAAGGCCTTTTCCCAGCATCCGTATATAATTATTATCGGATACCGATCATTAATATTCTAGTTGCAAATTCCTTCGTTATTGCGACACATCGACTTTGTAAGAGCTTAACCATTCAATGTAGTAACCAATGAACCGTGTAAGAATCTCAAATTTTTTTTATCTCGAAAATTGGGGGGCACTCTTCAAAAACTGTGTATATGCTTTAAAAGTTTGCATGTTTCTTCAGTGACTCAACATGTGAAATCTGCTGACTTGAAGAAGGGCAGCTGTTTACTAAATAACAATTATTTTGTCATTATTATCATGCTTTTACTCTTTTTTTTGCACATTGCAAAAAAAATCATCCCATGTATCATGTACATATATTTGCATTGCTCTGTTGTCTGTACTCTGTTTTTCATTTTAAGTATAAATGTGGTGTCCAACAACAAGGTATTCAAGTGTCCCATTTTTCGTTCTAATGTTGTATGAAACCTTGCCCTGATGTTACCTGTGGGACCTCTTTGACATATGAGGTTTGTATGTGTCTCTACATGCTATGAACCCAATTTTTATGATTTCACCTTCTTGCCCTTCAGATTTATCAAACCAACGGCACAAATATTTAGGTGTACCCACTGAGCGCAGTGAGCCAGAAAATTAATAAAATCTGGTGGGTCGGCAAGCGAAACGGGATTTTGCTGGCGACACCCCTATTGAAAAAAGGCATGGGACGCACCATCCCCCACTTCACCTATCAAAATTAGATTTTGTATCATAAGAAAGTTCAAATTTTTTACAATATCCCTTGAAAATTAAGGCCAAAAATATTCCTGTTGATGTTATGAACAAAAACGTTCCAAAATGTGGTCAGCCACACTAACTTACAATACACTGGCCAATTTGGTGGTTGGGAGTATTTTGGATATAGCGAACACAAAGCCGAGAACCGCAAAATTCTAGTTACTTTCTACAATGAAACAGCTTGCCAAATTCTCACAAATTCTGTACATTGAGATGTGTTTGTGATATGTTTACAGACCAGGGAAAAATATTGTAACATGAAAAATCAGCCCATGATCTGGTCACCCACTTTAACTTCATATGACCTTTGACCTGGTATGTTGAACTTTGGCCTTTTAACATGGGTTTTTGCAACGTGCCTATATGAACAACTTTTGGATCACCCATGGAAACATTCAACTTTGTTAAGAAACTGCTCATCACACTTGACATCAGATGACACCATCTGAGGCCATGACATATCAGTGGTTGTACATGTCAGTTCTCAAATAATTTTGCCTTAGAAATCTGTAACTGCTTTGGAAAGCTCACAGCATAGCTATCATCCCAAATAATGAAGAAAATTGATCAATCATTCTTTAAAGCATGAACCGCCTGTAGCCGTGAGGGGACACACTAAAAAAGGGCCTCCCCAAATCATGCTCTGGGCCTGACATAAAGCGAAAGTAATAGGTCAGAGGGCTAGACTGAACAAATGGATTTGAATTCATTGTCATCGACATTTTGTGAGATCAAATCCAAATCTGTAAAGGTTCCGTAGCAGTTAAAGCAATATCTATCCCCATGTAATCAATTTATTATTTTTCTCTTATGTCAGATTAGTTAAAGGTGGTTGTTCCAGTTTATGTGTATTGTGTTCGTCTCTTGATAATAGAGCCTGCACTTGCACATACACCCTCTCAAGTACCGTGGGAAACCAAACTTGCGGTTTTGATGGTAGACCTTAATGCATTTTGCAAACCCTATTCACATACTGTTCTAATAAGTGGTTTTTATTACCCTAAAAAGCGGTTTTTGTTTATATCTTGGAATGAAATAGATTCGAATGCTGGAATTTCAGGACAACATGAGAAAAATACGGCCTATCTCATACTGAATCAAATCGATACTACTTCCGGGTAAAGCAGGCCCCTAAGACGATCGGAACACGCCTTTAATAACATAACCCTGATTGTTTTCAGAATCTATTCAACAAAAATATGAGCAATTAACTTACAAATATATTTACCATGTATACCAGTGAATTGACAGGGTCTGCTTTTTGGTGGGACACACCTGTTAAAACTTACAGCCTGCTGTTGAATCGCACAAAATGCCTTGCAACTTTCCACTGTTATCTCCTTTAAAGGCGACTCAGAGATTTCCCGATGAGGGGCGCACTCATTTTCAAACATATCGTGTTTTTTTCCTATACATCATATTTGTCCATATCCTATCACCGTGTGAAATAACTAGGATCAAATCAAAGTACTTCATATTGAAAAATCACAACGTTATTATAAAATTCCGAATCATTTTTGTTAACAAATAAATCCTATGGCACAATAACTACATAAATGTTTACTGCATGAAAGGAAAATAGATTCATTCTTCACTTTTGGATTAAGCATTTTAGGTGACATTCTTTAGTTCTAGATGACTATTTTTAATTACAAACAAACACTTATATTTTGAAATCGGCTGCTGATCGGCCTTTCAACTTCAGTAGTAGAGATTTTATTTTGTGGTACAACTGGTAGGTAGATTTCTTTATTTTCATTTTAAAATGCTGTTTTCCTTGTTTTTTACAAGAAAATGATATTGGGCAAGTTTGAATTTGTGAAGCTGGTTGGATGATATACCAACAGATAGAAGTGGGAGGTTTGCATTGGCAATAACATTTTTGGTCACGTCATTGCTATACTCATTGTTTTTTCTGATAAGTGCAATAAGAAAATGTGTGAGCAGAGCAATAGCCAAGAGAGATTAGGCACAATTCCCAAATCCTGCATTCTGTCAATTACCCAGGTTATTCGGTTAATGGAGGGCTTTCTAAGAAAATAGGGGTCTTTTGGTGAGAGAACACCAATTACCAACAGCCAAAATGGGGATGTCGAGGGCGACAACTTTTTAAAAAATTTACAAAAATGGGGGTTTTGGTGTATTTTTTCGCAAATTTCTAAAAATAGAGGTCTTCTGGGTGAACATTTTCTTATTTCCCCCCAAAAATAGGGGTCTTTGGATGACAGTGGTAAAATGATTTTAAAAACATTATGGGGCGTTCCATTTGGCTAATGATGGCTGAACATAGGTGTCGCAGCCTAACATACCACGTTCCTAAACTTCAAATGGGAGTGTCCCCCGCCCTTGGTATAAATCCAAAGGAATTGGCCCCTCCATGTATAGTAGTCTGCCAATGAGGATGCCTACTCTATGCCCTGGCTAAAATAGTGAAACATACATATCCAGCAGTGTGAAGAATAATAGATGACCAGTTTATGAATATGTGTATTTTATTTTCAATTTTATTATTAATCAAACTTTTTTTTAATCACTTTGAAACTCAGTTGGCACACCTGACAGATATGGTTTTACATTATGTTTTTTTTCATTAACCCAATATTGGCATGTTCACATTATCCCCTTTTGTCCTGGGATCAGTATTGTTTTCAGGATTTGATATGGAATCTATCTTGTTTTTTGATTTGTTCATTTTAGAATGACTAGCACGATTTTTTAAATACATTTCACAAGTAAACCTTGTCCATTTATGACATGTATTGGTGTGTTGTTATTTTATGTGAAAACTGAACAGGATCTACAATTTGGGTGGGGGTTTTCCAAAGATTTAAAAAAGAGATGCAAGCCTCTCGTAAAGCAAGAAAGAAGTTACCGAATTGGGGAGAATTGTTTGTTGTCCTTTTGACCGCTACCACAGGCCGGAGGGGAAAGGGTCGTGGTACAGCACCGCGGGCTCACCAGCAGAGGGCGCCAATCCCAACTGCGGGCTACAGATGGTTCTATGACTTGGGGAACCTGCTTTCCTCATTAATGTTACTATGTATGGTACCCGAATGAATCCTAACATCACTCAATCATTCATCTTTTTGCATCTCTCGCTCTCATTCATGTTCCGAATGGTAAATGGCGGCTATTTTTCCTGCGCTCAGAGCATTTTTAAACGGTCCTTGCTAACTCATCACTAAAACAAACAGCATTGTAGAAGTTTTATTAATAATAATATCAACAACCATCGTATGAGATCAAACCAACCAGTAGTTGGAATTAAATGACTGAACATATTAAAAAGGGCAAATCATGTGTGATTTCTCAGTAAAATATATTTTTGCATGGCGTATATCATATATTCATGAGTTGATATTTTGGGGTACCCTATGCATGAGCATTGTTTCAGTTTCACCATACAATACATTGCATTGTGCCTTTGGCAAGTTCAACTTTTTAATCAATTCGAACGGCAAGAAAACCTCAAAGGCTATAGCTTATGGCAATTTTACACAAAGCAAACGCAACACCACCATGCCTTTTAATTGTGTGAAACTTACCAGTCTGTGTCAAAATAATTAGTTTCACATACATTCCTAGTTACCCCATTACCTTTAACAATTACACAATCATATAACTTGTTTAGAAGGGGAAACGGCGGCCTTGTGTTGTTGTTTTCTTAGATTCATGTCCGACACATTTGATTTTGAAAATTAACAAAAGGTTTAATCAAAAATCATTACTCCTGACTCAAAATTGGGATTGAAACATCAAACATTGGCATCACTGACAGGGAAACCTATACATCGTATATAGCGTGTTTGAAGTAGGATGAAAAATACGATTATTGCTGGTAGTATTTATGGCTAACTACATACCTTTACTTCTTTATGCCATCCTTTTTTCACTTTTGATTTATTTTCGGAGATCAAAAAACGTAAATGAAGATTAAGTGTCTCTTCAAACAAAATAAACGTGAATTGATCTCCGATGCTTTGTGCCATCATTAAGCTTCCGTGTTAATGACTGAATGAATCGATGTATGTATATGTCAGTTGAGTGGGAATACGGTTAAATCACTTTGGAACATGTCAAACTGGAAACCACAAATCATTTATTGTATATGTTGGCAATTAAGCAAAATTCAAATGAGGCTTGCTACCTGTGTATGCATGCAGATGTATAGGTTTGTGACTTGTAGTTTCGCCAATACATAATACAACAATAACTAACATTATTAATGATTTTGTTTCTTTCTTTCCTTTTTAGAGAGGCCCAGAGATAATGTACAATGTTATGTATCAATTTTAATGATTATTTGCAAAATGTAAACAGCAAAATAATACAAACATTTTGTTCCATTTTTTCTTCTTAAATGTAAAGAGGATATTCCAGATGTCACTACAGTATGTTTTGCACTTAAGATGATAAATCTTTTTTTTTTTTAAATGTGCCAGGGAATTCCTTTGTATAGATACGAAATTATGTAAAGTGGTATTCATTTAAGCGAAGGTTACTTCAAGGCGCATCTGATTTGCTAAATCAGAAAATAAAAAAAAAATCAAAAATCAGGTTTATTTTTTGCATTCTTTAAGTAGTAAGGTATCCTAATTTATCCTACATGATAAGAACACCCCCCCCCCCCAAAAAAAAACCAAATAAGAACAAAATTTGATATTTAGTCAATACTCTCCATGAGACCTCTTACTACACACTATTAATGGAGAATCATATCTTTAACCTCTGCCATTTTTCCTTTCTGCTGTTATTTTTCATTGAAAATATGACTTCAGAGAATTCTACAGACTATCATTAACTTTTAAGCTGTTTGTAGCACGTACCAATATACTCTTTTTGGGTAGATAACGCAGATAATATCTTAAGTGAGTTATAAACTTGAAAATTTAAATGTAAGATTTACTCAGCAGTCATACTGAAACCCACTCTTTCATTTGATTTCTAAAGTAACAAAATACATTCAGACAAGAACATATTCAACAGGTTTTTTTGTCTGAGTGTAATTTGTATACTTTAACATAAGAATAATTGCACAATGATTTCAGTTCTGTTTAGTTCAGTTCACGTTGGGGGGGGATAAGAAAGAATAACAACTTAATTACTTTTCATGTCGTCGTTCTTCTCCTGCTTATCCTTGTATACAATGGTAAGAAATTAGAATCAGAATAATATATATCTCTTAGAATGCTTGATATGTTGGAGATCTTAGAAGGTGAAGGGAAAGCCGTGTACATCTGCGGCATATCAGTCAATACATGTATATTTTTTATTGTGGAAAATTCTCCATTGGGTAACAATGTATTTCCAATATACACTATTTTTTAGGCATTTAAAACATGTCAACTGTTTTGAAAGAAGAGTGTGATTAATCCTCCAAGTGATTTACAGAAATGCTGCATTTGTATAACACGTTTGCTTAAAAACCAACCAACCTGCTCATCGAACACAATACCATTTGCATAAACATACTTTTGCTCTACGTCACTGTTTCTTGTCTCCATTTTTTTTCCTCTTTGGAGGGTTGGTGGGCGTGTAGGATTAGGGAGGAGCCAGGGAACGCAAGCATTCTGACTCCCGGATTTCCGCACGCTGGTGTTTTATGACTTGGAGCTTGTCACTCGATTAACGGATGTTTTGGGTAGGTAGGGTGATGAAAGTATAACTAATTTGGCGGTGGGAATTTTGGGATATGGATATTCAAAGTGCTGGAATTGTGCCAATAAACCATATGTTCTAACTATTAGTCCAGTGGTAGTTATGTGAGTTTTGAGTATAAACTGTATTGGACTAACTGGCCGAGGGTGACCTTTTTAACAGATTAGCTAATCAAGAGGACTGACAGGCAGGGTTATCTAGCTTAGGCTACTCTGAGTGCCGGTTGTAAATCTTCAAATTTACTACATACTTTTGGCACATTGGACAAACTATGAGTTATTTGCCATTATGTGGTAATTTTTCATTTCACTGAAGGAAAAGTGCGGTCCGAACCTCCAAAGCACATGCTGCTGGTGGTAGAGCAAGGGCGGTTTCTGGCGGCTGCCGCCGGCGGAGTAGCTATCTCCAGACTGATGGCAAGATTTTTAAGTCACTTTTGTTTTGTAAACCCGGTAGTGGTTTAGAAAAAAATATGCATGCCATAGTACAAACAGTTATACGGCAAATCAAAGAAAACACGGTTTAATTTTAATGAAAAAATAAAAGTTTGAAACCATAGTTTTTTTTTAATAGTTGTAAAGTGTGAACTTTGAAATGAGTGGACTGATGGGACAAAATGTATGATCAATTTTCAGAAATAAAAGCTACCTGGTTGGTGTCAAAAAAATTCTCATTGGGCTTAAACAATTAGTAGTAAACTTATAATTAATAATAAAAAGGAATTCCAATACTGGATTTGTCAAAATCATGAACTAATGGGATGTGGACTGATCTGGACAGTTTGGAACATTTTCTGCAGTGTTCATTAGAGCAGTGCCAAGTTACTCCACTAAGTATTTTATGAGATTTATTTGATACAAAAACTTAAAACAATCCAGCAGTACAATACATGACCTTTAGAATTCAGTTGAGGCACCTCATTCGGAGGTCGTCGACGTCCAAAACAAGCACAACACCCAGTACAGTGCCCCATTGAAAATGCGATAAGATTTACCATAGTTTGACTGTTGATGGAAATTTAATTTCAAAATGAGCATAAATAATCTTTTATGCGAACTTTGGTTTAGAATCGAATTGGTTGTACAAAATTAATATCAACTGAAGAATATTCTTGCTTTGGCTCAATCAGGTGGGAAAATAGCTTCTTATTCTTTGCTCTGTGCTGATGGGACCAAAGGGGGAAATTGTAGGTCAGACAGACAAATTTGAGATGGATATTTTCTTCCACTAAAAAAAATTGTTATGGTTTCTATATGAGGCCAGATGGATAGAAGAAAGATTGAAACTTGATGTAAACAAAAATAAGTGTGGGTATTTAGAAAATAAAAACATTAACTTATCTTTTTTGCATCATGTCAAATATACCCATACCTGAAGACTATACAGTAGTAGATACATTCATAACATTACCGCTGGGTTTAAACTTATATCATTGATTGCAGTATAGGTAACAAAGATGCTATAGACTTGCAGGTAATCCGGCCGCAAGTGCCATTACCTGAATTCTTCAAGTGAAAAACAGACGGGCTCATCTCAACTGCCAAAAACAAATATTGGGGGGGGGGGGCATGCCCCCCTCTGCCTATGCCATCTGAGCAAAGTCGGGGAGGGGAATGCGGCTCCCAATGAGGCTGCAGATCATTAAATACCACTTTAAACAGTTCTGGAGAGGCTTCGCCAGACAATAGGAGTTTTTTGTTTTATCTGTATTGCTGACTCCAAAAAAAGGAACAGCTTGTTTATTCAATATTTCACTAAAAGCAGGCAACACTTGTGTGATGGAAAAGGTGTGTTTATTAAAAGCGGCACTGGCACATTTTCACAAAATATTAAAATTATCAAATTTTTTTGCTCGCAAATGATAGTCTAGGCCATTGGAGAAAAAGAAGAACAGAGGAGAGAAATGAGAACATCAACAAATGTACATACCCCAAAACAGATGTGTTTCATAACGGTAATCAACAAATGTGTTATTACAGGAATATTTTTGACTCGTACTCACTGATATAAAAAACACAACGGTTATAGACCGGTAAACAGTGTGCATAGCGGGGAACAAAATTGCATACGGCGTGCCTGTTCTTGTGTTTTAAACGCCATTTTCGTCTGGTTTGCCGCACAACATTATGGTTTCGGCGTAAATTACGTTAAATTACAAAATCGTTCTGTTTACCCATAAGGAAGCTGATTTGGTCTTAATCATTTCGGGGTGAGGGCCTTTTGTATATAAAAGCTTTACCAACCATGCAAAAAATATATTGAATTTTGAAAAATCTTGAAGGGGGCACATTTTTCAAATGTGCCAGTGGCTCTTTAAAGCCCAGGTGCATCAACCAAGCACCACGTAAATAATCAAGCCGAATACAGGGATGGTGTGTGTTTAGCTTAGATTTTTCTGTTCACAGTGGCGGCGCCAGAACTCTTTTTATGGGGGTGGGGGCAAATGGGGGGGGGCCAAAGTGAAATTCTGGAGGGGCAACAGTATAATAATATTGGGAGATTTTTAACCAATTTTGGCCCAAAATCGCTGATTTTCCAAACATTGGTGATTTTTGGCCCCAAAGACCAAATTTGCCCCCCCAAATCCCTATTTTTTTCAGTCAGGGGCGGCGCCACTGTCGGTCAGGAGAAGTTGTCTAGAACACAAGTGCAACATTTTTTGGAAATGGTTACTTAAGTTGTACTTAAAGGTGGATTTTGACAACTTTGTATTGTTAATAAAGCTCATTATTTCCTGATGAGAATAGCATATAAATGCATCGAGCACTGTTGAAGTAGTTTTGTTCCTTGGTTTTGATAGAGTGGTTGGTATACTCCAGAATTGTGGAAAAAAAATTAGGAATGAGAATCCCGTTATTTTCCAGTTTTTTAAATAACAGGGGAATAGATTCGTATGCCTCGAAAAAAAATCCCCAACTGAAAAGGGAGAGAGGATATTGTAACAGTAGATTCCTTCTTTGTGTTTTCCATTTTGGTTAGGTTCACTGGTTTTTGTATCTCCTGCCAAAACGTTTGGGCCAATTGCAGCCAAACTTGATCAAAAGAACCACTGGCCCAAGGTGTGGTGTACTCTGTGGTGAGAGGTCATGTGGACCGACCAATAAAAGAGGCATTCTTTGAAAATGTATTCATTTGTTTTCATGCCATAAATCAAATGCTATGATACCAAAATTTGGTTAGTATAAGCACTGACCCCAAGGCTCAAGGCACTTAGTGGGGTCAAAGATTATGTGGGTGGATTAAAGGGGCATTCTGTCATTTTGGTTACAGTTTTCTATTAATTTTTTATCTCGTGCCCAAATGCTTATTGATCAGAAAACCACTGGCCCAAGGTGTGGTGTACTCTGTGGTGAGAGGTCATGTTGTTGAATCATAATTTGAGTCAAAGGGCATGTGGGCCAATTAAAGGGCATTCTTTGATGCAAATGAGCTAATTTGTCAATTGTGGTAGGATGATGAAACTTGGTGAGTGTGGTCAACATTCAGTGCCAAAAATTCAAGGTTAAAGTCATTTCAAGGTCATGCAGGGTCATCAAAGGTCAAATCACTACACATGGTAGTATGGTCATGAAGCCTGGTGGGTGTAATCAACATTTTGTATCAACAATTTTCAAGGTCATTTCCAGGTCACCTGGGGTCATCCAAGGTCAAATCACTAGAAATGATTGGATGGATATGAAACTTTGTGGGTGTGGTCAACATTCAGTGCTGAAAATTTTGAAGATCAATCAACTCTTTGGGTCATCCAAGGTCAAATAACTTCAAATGTTGTATGGTCATGCAACTTTGGTGGGGATGTATCACATTTGATACCAACACTTTGAATTTCATACACTTAAAGCTAGGGGAATTGCAAGTTTCAGTAGTTTAACAATTGTCTGAGTAGTCTGTACAATGTGAATCAAAGGGCATGGGATTTTTACGAGAGCAGATTCCTTCTTTGTGTCGCGGTGCGCTCCATTTTTGGTAGGTCAGTTGTTTATGTTTATATTGTTTATGATCTCCTGGACAAACGTCTTGAGGCAATTGCACCAAACTTGATAGAAGACCACTGCTCCAAGGTTCATATGTGGTGCATTCCGATTATGGTGAGAGTCACGCTTCCAGGGGCAGTGTCATAGGGTGGGGAAATTGGGCTGCTACCACCCCGAGAGTTTTCAAAATTCCGTGCAAAAACATTGATTTTAAGAAGTCAATAAATTGCATAAATCAGGTTTTACCTATATGATTAATCTGTAATGTTTTGCCCCTTCCCACGATTTTACCCCCACCCTGGCTCTGCTCTGTTTCTTTGACCTATTCCTCTTGCTCCGCCCTGTGCCAGGGAGCTCTGCAAGTTTAACTGCAGTATTTTTTTAAGTTGCTCACATCTGTTCCAGAAATGTTTTTTTTTTTGGATAAACTACTGCAGAATGAAAATAATACAGCAAAACACTGACAAATTCCCTTAGATGTTGCAATATTGTCCTGTGTGTTCTGTTTGGAGTATAGGGATAATTAAGAGAGGGGGATATTCTTATCTGGCATGACTGCCAACCCACCTTCCACCTGATATGTGCATTTGGTATGGCTATGCATGGATTTCCTTATACATTCATGCATGTATAAAGCAAATCCTATGACAGTTTGATATCCAACACCCCTGTTTTCTTGTCTACTTGAGATACATCAGCACATAATTGTGAATTTTTATTCAAATGGATTCAGTACTACTTTAAAGATGCACTTTACTTTCATATTGCACTAGGCCACTGGTGTAACCAAAACAACTCCAAACTAAATTTTATGGACAAAATCATCAATTCTTAAAACAGCTGTGAAATGTACGCAATTTCATTGGTGATGCCCGTTCAATTCGTTAATTGAACCCAGTAGTACGCGCTGCGTATTGGGTTTATTTTTAGGTTGAAGGCTCGCTCACACCGCGTTTTGCTACGTTAACGCGCGCCTGCCAACGTTGCCTCTGGGTTGCGTATGGTCGTTGCGTTCAATGGGTTGTTTCCTTGTTTGTATCAACTGGGTGTGGCAGTCCTTTCTTGTAGTATTTAAGCCGTAAAGCATCGCGAAATTGGTTATGGCCTTAAATGATAAAAGCTAGGCGACACCATTATTTTTGCGTGTAGAAATCGGCCATCCGGCCTCCGGCCTCTGTTCTTCCACTTCAAAATAATGGGTATCGCCTTGGGTTCAATTCGTCGTAAAGAGAGTACCGGTTCCCAAAATCATACCTTATTCTCTAATTAAAAGACATTAAACCATTGGAATTTGCAGTTTATTGGTTCACAGGCTGTATTGAAGATTTAGTTTTTATGACAGAATTGTATTGGGACTTCAGCGAGGAATACCAGTGTGCCAAAATGTTGAATTTGAGTAAAAATTGCAGGCACTTGTCTGGCAAAATAATTTAGGTGCATTGAGCAATGAGTGAATGTGTGTATGTGGTAGATTTGAAAGTCTGATTGCAGATCAGTTCACTACCCTATTTATTGACAAACACTTTTCCATCACACATCATCAAAAAATGTGTTTCCAGTAGGTTGTCCTAAAATCAAATATGAAATGCACTTTTTAATTTTTTTTTCTAATTCTATTTCTGATGAATAGAATCCCCCCACCCATAAATCCCTCAAATCATATGAAATGGCAAGTCAAATCAATTGCAAACCATATTTTACTGTAGAAGTATTAGTTAATAAAACAAAAATATCGATTTGGGAATTTGGGATCACTTACATTTTAAGAAATATGACATTTTCTATCTCTGCTGCATTTCTTGGTCAAATTTTTGTCAAAATCACATTTTCCCAATTTCTTCAAATAAAAATGAAATGTGGTTAAAATGGCTCCTAAATCCAAATGTGCATGGTCTAATTTAAACAAGCTTTTTTTTTTGCCTTATGCATGACAGAATAAAGTGCATGTAAACCAATGAGTGCAGTGGTCCTGTTTTGCCAGATAGGATTTTTTTTTTTTTTTTTTTTTTTTTTTTCTCACATTGGGATGAAGTATGGGTATGTGCCACCTATAAGACCCTCATTTTGAGGCCCCCATTTTAGGACCATTTCAGTTCCAGAGACCCTACTTTTCATGTCCAAAGCCATATTCTACCAAATTTTCTTCAAAAAACCTCAAAAAGTAGCTGGAAATTGAGGGAAATCGCAGCTTATTTTTGAAATTTTTTGAAAAATCAGCTCCGGAGCCTCAATTTTTTAAATCCGGGAGGCGGAGGCACATACCTACCCAAAAAAAGTTAAGAACCACCCCCCTGGATTGTTTGTAGGTTGTAAACATGGCTGTATGGATTGTGAATTGGGACTTGCTATTAGAGCCAATGAGTTTGTCATATGTACACCTACAAAACTATAAGTACTAACTGTATCGGCTTTATGGTCTGGCAGCCTGCTTAGAAAATGTTATGTAATTTATGCAATTCTCTATCCTTTAGTCTGTGCGCGATAATGCACAAAGAGTGTGGATTGCACTGTGTTTAGACTTTATCGGTGGTTGAACCGTGGTCCCCTGAAGAGCAGGTTTATGTTCGTTAGGTTGTCTGAGGTTGAAGGTCATCCAGGGGACTGACAAATACAGGGGACTGCCTCAATGGAAAATAAATGAAGGCAGAATTTTTGGGTCCAATGTGTATATCACACAAGCTGATTGTTAATGTGCTCACAAGTACAAAGTTATGTGACATTGCGCCAATGCAATACATTCAGCAGGGGGCGGGTAGGACACGATCTGCTCGATTTGGGCATTGGGGATTCCCAAAAGGTATATTGGCGGAAAGATATCGTCCATTTACTATGGCAGTCTCGGTCCCAGTACATTAAAAAAACTCATCTCTTAAACCTGTGTTCAAAAGATCTTAGTAATAGTCATGATACGTAAGAAAAAATTATTGACTTAAAAATCCGTCGGGTTAGTGGAGTAACCCCGCTGCCAAAATAGGTGAATTTCCAATTACGTTCATTTAGATTTAACTATCGGGACCAGGCTGGTATTTAGACAAGGCCTTGTGTGTACCCGTCGATGCATAAGAGCGCCCTCATACCGTAGTCTTTGAAACAGATTTATGTAGGCACCGGAAGGCTATGCGTTTTGAATTGCTGTTGCATGTTTAGATTGGCAGGTCCGACCCCCTGACATTCATCACTGCTGGAAAGGTGTGTGGACATCACTCTTGACTCCAACAACTGGACGAGTATGATCAATCTGCCATAAAGAAATTCACAGTTCAATAAGCACAGGAGCTATGTGCACAAGTGGTCTAATAGAGTTTTGTGTGTTGGATGTGCAGAAATGGGTTCCACCTTCATAGATGGTTGGTAGCAAAATACATGTATGTAGGGCTTGCTGGGATTTAGGCTTATGATTAAGGGTTAGGGTAATGGTCTATGATTAGGGTTAGAGCTAGGATTAAAAAATGTTGTGATACTAACATGAAGATAGGACCAAATATGGTCCTATCCTGATAAATTTAAACTCCACGAGGCCTATTGCAGAGATGTAACTTTTCCGGAATTCCAGATTTTTGGCCATAAATAAAAAAAACTTCTGGAAATGAATTTTTTTTTTTTTTACATTTTTTTTCAATTTCTGAGATCAAATTGTTAATGATAAAGGTAGAACTGCATCAAAAACCAAGTTTTAAGTACCATTTTATTTTGGAGACGGGGTTATTGTACCTTAAAATCGCATAAAAAACGTTTTGCGGAGCTCCACCGGATGATACGCTAAAATTTGACCTTGCCGTCGGTTCAAATTTTGGATTTTCAGGAAATGGGACAACTCCCCTGTTACATCTCTGACTATTTTAGCCAATGAAAATCACTGATAAGATGGGGTTGGCTATGGTCAATGCCCCAGAACCCCATGTTTTACTGGAAGTGGTCACTATTTTTGATTTATAATTAAACCAGGGCATCCCCATAGTTTATTTTTCCTCTGCTGAATTTGAGTGAGTATAGTGATGCATGCAACAATTTTGCATGATTTTTACACTTTGCTAGTAATACTGCCTACAAAATTCACTGAGGAAAAGATGGAAAGTTCGTCCCAATATGGTACCCTTTATTTCATATAAGGGTACCAACACACTGTCATAAGGAGTCGATGTCAATGAACTCACCATTGAGTGTGGATGGAGCTATAAAATTTTCACCTCATTTTCCTCCTCTGAAAAGATGAAAAGCCTGCAATAATTACTCACATAGCCATGTTCCTATAATGTAGGAGAATCACATGCAACGGTAATCTTTACAGTAGAGAAGTGCTTGGTGTTTTAAATCGTCAAGAAAAATTTCAATTCCATGTACACTCAGTTTGCATGCCAGTGGTGTGATAGACTCTTATTAAAGAGGTCGCTAATTGGACTAGAATTAAGTTTACTTATTGGGTAATATCAGAAACAGTTTGGGCCCATTTTGTGACCTAGTGATCCTGAATAATTTTGGCAGTCTTGCAGGGAATAAGTGCACAGCACATGCAACTCGTATTCCATAATGGCTGTAATTCAGTTTTATATGGAATAAAGTGCAACATCACATGCACTCTATTCCGTAATGGCAGTTACATGTTCCACGTCCACAAGGTCACCAAAAAAGCCAAAATTATCATGAAATGTGGCTGCTGCATGTATAGTGCCAAGAGGGTGGTTTAAACCAAACCCACAAGCCAATGCAACATAATCATATACTTACTATAAATCATATCAGGAGTACTGGGTAATGTATAATGTATACTACTGTATACTCTGAAGTACAATACCTCAAGTATAATTTCCAAATCTGTGCATTATGGGTTTGGTTGAGAGTGTATTTTGATTAACAGTTGTAAATGGAATGTTTGTGCATGACGACTGCTGAATTTTTCCGTGTGTGAATGCTATCATGTGGTAAATGCAGGGCATAGGAAGTAGTAAAATAGTTATGATTGTTGTGTTGTTGGTGTTTGAGGAGATTGTCCAACATTACTTGTAAATTTGTATGAAGTTAAAGCAATAACAGTCACATTTTTTTGAAGAGTAGGACCCCCCAACCCGATTTTTCAAATTTGATTATTTTTGGGCAGTTAGGTTTTTGTAATTATCTTGGAAACTACACTGCTAACCGATGATGCTCAAAATGCTCATTTATCATCAAAATAACGATTATTGTATGATAATTTGGATCCTCAGATTGTACTTAGAGACAACTGGCACATTGAAAAAAATGCGCCCTCAAGATTTTTTTCAAATCGTATTGTTGCATGGTTGTAAGGCTTTATTATACAAAAGCCCCTCACCCCCCCCAATGATTAAGACCAAATCAGCTTCCTTTTGTAAACAGAACGATTTTATAATGAGCATCAACCGGCGACGTTAAATTCAGCAGACGACGAAAATGGCGAACTTAACACAAGAACACGGCATACTCCGGTATGCTGGTTCCCACGCTATGCACCCGGTTTGAGCGGTCTATAACCTTTGTGGTTTTACTAATCACAGTGAGTACGAGTCAAAAATATTCTGTAATCTACACATTTCGGCTTGATAAAAGTTTATTGGAAAACCTAAAAGTTGGCCTACAATTACCCACCACCGGATGTGTTTATCCGCATATCAATGTCCCTATCTGTTTTTGGGGTCTTTTCTTTTATGTGTAAAATATATCTCGTTCTTCCAATGCCTAGACTATCATTTGAAGCAAATTGAAGAAATTTCATCATTTGTTAAATGTGCAGTGCCGCTGTAACAGCAGTGCTGGAACGCTAAGTTTATCTCCGTCCATGATGAAAATTAGTGTCGACCTCAAAGAAATTGTCTTCGAAACTGACTCGCCTTGAAACCAAAAATAAACAAACTAATGGATGAGCGTAGAACCGACAGGGCGCTATTTCATATTGGAGGACTGTTTCCAGCAGCCGTTGAAATCTTCGTCAGAGATCTCCGATAATTAATTATTCTAATTACAAAATTTCTTCCCCCGTTTTAAGACATTTCAAGCTTAACTAGTTCACCGGTCTAGTTTACTACCCGTTACCAATTCAACCGTGGTCAAAATCTCAAACTTTTGAAAATTGGGGGCACTCTTCAAAACAATGTGCGGTTTTATTGCTTTAGAAAATCCTGTTTTGCTAAAGGAGGGATAACCAATATTGTGTTGTGTAAGTTGTGGTATTTTGAACTATAGTCTGATCAAGTATCAACTTGGCAAGCTTCAAAACATAACCAATTTTTTTTTAATCGTATAAACACTCTAATGTTGGCAAACACTATGATTACCTGTAATGTCAAGTCATTGAATTAAAATCACAAAAATAGATTTTGCATTTTGCGGTAACAAGTATTGCAAGTGAGGAGACGAAAAGCACTAATAAGGATAAAACGAGATATTTTAATTAATTTGATGGTTCTGGCTGGTATGCAGTTTTTTTTCAGGACTTGCTGTTTTTCTTTTACCTTATGCCCAAAAACTCCTGAGCTTGACTGAGAAAATCACTAATCCAAAAATGTGATAACACCATCGTCTAACCCATGAATATGCTGTGGAAATTCGCTGGTCCGGGGCCAGCCACAATCCTCGTGGCTTGCCATCCCGGGTCATGGGACTGAGGCAAAAAAACAACCGGGAAGGTACCTGGTTCGATCTCACCCAAAAAGTCCAGTCTTGTGTTAATTTTGGTAATTATCATTATTGAAAAAGGGGATTTGTGACAATTAGATTTATCCATCACTTGTTGCAAACTCCCTGTAAATATCACCGCTTCGGCTGTTATAATCTTTGCCTTAGCTTGCATACTGTGGTAGTGAGTTTTGATCCATACCAGTTTCAAGAGACCAAAGTTGGAAACAAATGTTAACATTGGTAACATTGACAACACCTTGTCATTAAAGGTGCAACGATAGATTCCAAGTCTCTATATTTTCTTCTTCGATATGTATGTAGTGATTTCACATAGATCAGACCATCAATAGATCCCCACCTTTTATTTGGCTGTCGAATAACTTAAAATGAAAACAAAAGGTGATTTTTATATGCTTTATATTCATAGAAAACATAGGCTAATTTCGTATTTGCTCCTATACGAAAGTCAAAATTTCACAATTTTTGTACCGTAACAAAGAAACAGTTCTAAGCTTACCTTATCAGGTGGGATATTTTGATAGAAAATCTGTTAGACTATTGCAAAAATTCAGATTTTCTATTTTTTAGGGACACCTGTTTATTTGAAATCTCTCTTTGCACCTTTAAAAACAAAAATTAAAAAAAATAAACTTGTATGGTATCGGCAAAAGCTTATGCATGTTATTCTCATACTGTTTGCTATTCTGTGGTGATTTAGAATGGAAGAGAACCTCATTCACTGAGGCACAAATGGCTCCAAAGTAAATTGAAATACAAGTTTGACAAAAAAAAGTAGTCCGGTGGAGGTATCGATGTTGATATTAAATCAGTATTGATTTGAGTTGTTGATATTTTAGTAAAAATTAAAGGTGCGAACGAGAGATTTTTCAAAAAACAGGTGTCCCTAAAAAATGGAAAATTCTGATTGTTTGCATTGGTATAAAGCTTTCTATCAAAAATATCCCCATCTGAAATTATTAAGCGAGAAACTGTTTCTTTGTACAAAAATTTGGGTGGAAATTTCTAATTTTCCTTTAGGAGCAGATACTAAATTCAGCGCTGTTTCTATTGAAATATAAGCATACACAATAACCTTTGGTTTTCATTTAAGTTATTTCTGTAACCAATAAAAGTACAGAATCTAATTGCACTTCTAATCTTATATGTACCCTACTACAATCACAAAAAATATGGATGACTTGGAAATCTCTCGTTCACCTTTAAGAAACCGAACACAGATGTTTACAATGACGTAGTGTAGTGGCCTAATGCATTTTGGTAGCAATATGCAATGTTTTGATTGTGAAGGCCGGCTTATTGGTATTGATCAAGCCTGTAGTGTTTTAGAATTTTAATTAAACTTATTTTTAATTAGTTTTTTCGGTGAAACACAGGTGCATCAACAAGTGCATTTAAGCCAGCTTTGGTGTGATAAAAATGTGGAATATCTTTCTTTCTCGTCTTCTGCAAATACTCTAAATGCATTAATAATCATAACGGAGTTATTTAATACTCATCATGACCCCGAAGACCAAATTGGGGCTAGAGACTTGTACAACACATTTTTTTTTAAGAGCGCCCCCCAATTTTCAAAAGTTTATATTTTTGGGCACAGTTACGTTGGTAAAGTTAATCTATGAAACTATACCTGCGAACGAAATCTAAGAAATGCCCTTGTTTATCATATTAATAAGCGATTTTGTAATTAGAATTGGGATCCCAGATTGGACTTAACGACAGAGCTGAAAATGCTACGCTTATGTCTGCCATTTTGAAATAGTGCCACCTTTGAGAAGATGCCTCTACTTGACTTGCCTAACCATAAAACCTAAGGTTGAGCTAGACACCACATGGGCTATTTCCCGGCTATTTTTCACATTGAAAGCCGTTTCCATCAGCCGTGTAATTAACCGATAATATTGAGTTCTAATTACAAAGTTCCTTTGTTTGTGACATTTTCAGCCAGGTATATTTACTAGCCAGTTACCAACGTCAACCGTGCTGCATAAAACTCCTAATTTTTTTTAAATTGGGGGGCTCTTAAAAAAAATGTGCTAAATTTCTTTAATCATTAACTAGACAAGAAACAATGCCACTTTCGAGGGAGCAGCTTAAAAAAACCGCACCATAATGCAAACATTCAAACACACCTACGAACACAATTTACAAGCTTTCATGGTCCTTTTGGCCCATGCAAATTAACCATGGAGATGGTTGTATTCGTTTTAATTTATAGTTGCTATACAAATTAAATCCCGAATTGAGTTCCCAAATTAAATCGCAGGCCCAGGTGGGTCCCAACTGAGGTTAGGACCTTTTTAAAGGTGCAACGAGAGATTTTGGAATCGCCCGAGATATTGTGGTCATAATAGTAATTTTAATATAGATATAGACACCTTATAGATTTCTACCTTGTATTTGGCTTTTTTTACAGAATGTCTACAAGAGAGAGAAAAGGTGATTGGATTTGCTTATATTCGATATAAAACAAGGCCCGAATTATTGTAATTTGCTCTATAACAACGAAATTAAGATTTAACATTTTTGTACCAAAAAGAAATATTTTCTCTCAGCTTAATTCATCCTTTTAAGATGGGGATACTGTTTAATGAAAGCTTTCTATCAGGCAAATCAGCATCTTTCAATTGTTGTTAGGGACACCTGATATGTGAAATCTTCTCATGTACCTTTAAGACCCTTAGCTCCAGAGGTGAGCTTGCTAACCACTAGACCCACACTACTTGCTCATTACACACAGTAAGTAAGTTCAATAGGGTATGATATTGATTTTGGTGAAGGATATTTTGGGCATTTTTATATAATTCTACTTTCCCTTTGACCAATTTTAAGATTCTGTGTTTTTTTTCTCTTGTAACTCGGTTTAAATGGACATTTGATTCGCTGTAAACAATGCAATAATAGGCAGAATCAATATGCCTTTTAAAAACAAAATTAGCTTTTTGTCTGAAAGCTTTTAAAAATGCATCACAATTACCTATTTCATAATATTTTCCACAAGGACCTTATTATCAAGTCAGGTCAGGTTTTTCTTTGTCGACCTGCTACTGGTATCCTTGGTAACCAGTACTACCTGTCCCCGGGCCGAGTCGTCGGCGGCTAAACCTACATCCCCCTCGGATTTGTAGGAATCTGATGAAAGGGTAGCTGGTTACCCTGGTAGAATGAAACAGAAGATCTACCTACAAGGGCGTCAGCTCTGAGAGCTAATGGCGGCCATCCACACATGCTGCCTTGCATTTGGGCAAAGTTGCCCAAAGGCTAGGCCCACCACCGCCGTAACGTGGATTACGTCATAAGGGCAAATCCGGTCAATTATCTTTTGCTCCAATAATCCTCACACAGCAGTATTGCCAGGTGTGAGGTGAAATCGGCCACCCTCGTTTACGGGTGACAAAACCTATTTAAAACTTTGGTCTAACTCACTAACTAAAAACTTTTTGTGTGTTGTTGTCATGTCTGTGTGTGTTGTGTGAAAAAATTGAATATAGTGTAAAATTGTAGTTGTTTTGATGAAATCAGGGGATTCTGATGAAACGGAGTGTTTTGTTTGGGTAAATTGTTAAAAAGTCCATTTTATCATAAAACTTCATTGTTGGGAAAAATAGGGATAATTTATGGAGGGAGTGTTATTAGGAACAAATGTAAACTGGTGATTAGTGGGTTTTGAAACTATTGGGTTGTAAAAGTATCTATATCCTTCCATGAAATTGGGAATTATGCAGACTGATTCAAGTCTTTGATTTTTAGGCTCTGCATCAACATAACTGAGATGATTCATGTAATTCTGATGTTTGTTGTTACATTTGTCAGCAGCGGAGGATTCGCTTGAATTTTTGTGATCTAGACAATTTCACTTGTTTTCACCTGTCGTCGCTACACACTTTATCTTCATGAAGACAAGGTGATCGGGCAAATCCTCTGTTGCTACTGGAAAGGTCAATTCCTTAACTCCATCTCTCTTGCGTCACTGTTTGGGCTATTAACATGATATATAAGATACCAAGTTTTACCGTTTTCAGAAAACAGAAACTTCACACTGAATTGCGAGTTTGAACACGGATTTGGAGAAGCCTGAATGTCCTGAAAAACTGGTGATTTTCCAGTTATTGCTGAGTTTTGACACAAAATATGGTTCAAATTCATCCTACCATGCATAAAATTTCCTGACATCCTGTTCATATTCCCCCCCCGTTCTCATGTACTCACGAAATTAGCCTAGCATGAAAATCTTCTATAAAAGGATCAAGGATTACTAGGATTCCGTAAGAGTCTTTACTCTAGTCTAACTCATGATATCTACCCAGGACACACTGAATTCGACACCAAAATTACCTTAGGTAGCTTCATTATCGCCGATTTAACTTAAATCGCCCGGTATAAAATCTAATGCCAAATTCGGCCAACTTCCCGGTGTCTTGTTTCTGTGGTTCCTAGATTAATAACTTGTTGTGTTTTTTATTTAAGAAAACTGGAAAAAAGTAAAAATATTAAAAAAAAAAAAAAAGGCTTTTAATTAGAAAACGGAAAAGAAACGGATTGGGATTTATAGAAAATGGGAACTTTTGGTCTTTAATGAAATAGCATGACGAACCACTGAATAATCAATCAATAGCCTATATATCTGTACAAATATTTGAGCTATTCTTCTTAACCATGTCTCTCATTGGCTAAATACGTCAATATGTCCCTATGTGTCCACCAATCAAATTGCCATAAACTGAGGGTTTAATTTACAAGCAACTGAGTGTAGTGTCTGGTTGTAAATTACTAACCACTCTGGCTCCATTTTGAGTTTTCAAGCATGCTGGTGGCAATAGCTGGAGATATAATGGCTTATCAAAATTCTAAATATTTGTTAAAGGTCCAATGCTTCGTCCCAATTACCCGCCAGATTTTCCTCGAAGTGATCAAAATTTTGGTGTAGAAGAAAGCTCACTATTTTTCCTCCTTTACCCTGTGAAATCTTAGGGCTAAGGTTGTTTGGTTTGGATGTTAGGACCGTGTGTGATTCTTCATCTAGGTTTTTTCCCTGATTCAGAATTTATTTTTCACATTTCCTGCCGCAACTTTTATTTTATTTCGGCCCGATTTTAACTTCGTTTTATACGCTGTTTTTTTCAGGATTTTTTACCAATTCAGGATTTCCCCACAAAACTCCATCACACCCCCCGTAATGAGCGCAAATTTGCCCCATTTTGGTTGACCATATTACTTTTACAGAGTACTCTTACTCTATGGCGATTACAAATCAAGGTTTTTTAGGCTCTTCACATTCAAAACAAGGTTGAAAAATACGTCACGTGAAACTTTAACAGATTGGGGTTTTTGGAAATTAAAATTTTCACAATTTTTGTCCAAAGAAACAGATCTCGGCTTAATCCTTACCGTTGGGATATTTCCGGATATAAAGCTTTCAAAACAGTGCCAAATCAGAATTTTTTCCATTTTTTTTCGGGACATCTGTTTATCTGAAATCTCTCGGTGCATGCACCGTTTAGAACTGAAGTATGCCTTCAACTGTGTTCTTTGGGAACTGGCGTGGATAGACTTCTGCTTCTGATCCATCTCTGCGGAAGCTTTGGTCATTTATTTTGAAAACTACCACTTGTGAAAATTGTGTGCGTATTAATCTAAAGAGACAACGGGCCCATGTGGGAAAAATAGTGCTCCCTCAAGATTTTTCAAAATCAATATTTTTGCAATGTTGTATAACTTTATATACAAAGCCCTCACCCGAAATGATTTAAGACCAAATCAGCTTCCTTAGTGGGTACACAAACATTTTGTAATTTAACGTCGCCGCGACGTTAACTTCAGCAGACGACGAAAATGGCGTTTAACAACACCAGAACACCACGCCGTTTCCATGTTTTCCCACGCTATGCACACTGTTTGACCGTTCTATAACCTTTGTGTTTTAATATCATGAAGTCGAGTCAAAAATATTAATGTATATACACATTTTTTGTTATTAAAGTTATGAAAACTTAAAAGTTGGCCTACAAATTACCTGATGTCTTTATCTCATATCAATGTCCCAGCTGTTTTGGGGTATGTTATTTTTATGTGTAAAATATATCTCTGTTCTTCCAATGGCCTGACTATCATTTGAGAGCAAATTTGAAGAAATTTCATATTTTGTGAAATGTGCCAGTGCCCGCGTTAAAGGTACATAACACGCTAATTTTTAGTTGAAATATGTTGATGTTGAACGTTCTCAACCTTACAATAAATTAATTACCTACTTGAAGACAAAAATGAAATCGGTGAACTGATGATCCATGATGTTACCATAATCTCACGGCCATTGTGACGTTTCGGCCATCTCACGGCCATTGCTACGTCATGTCTATAGTTTGTCCCATGATGATTGTCAAAACAAAGTAATTTACTTTTGTGTATCTAACATGTCTGCCTTTGAATCGACACACATCCGCAGTGATTATATTCCAATAAAGAAATAACTACTTCACAGATCAACCTCAATACAAATAACGAGTAGGCCTCCTTACTTCGGATGTAAAGATTTTGCCATAGTATCCCAATGAAGAGTAGAGCCAATTGAAGTCCCACCTGTCCTGCATTACCGTTCAGCTGGCCAGATAGCAAAATAGTGTCATTCCAAGGTACGCATTGAAGGTCTCAATTGATTTTACATGGGCAATTTCAAGTGATTGTATAGCATGTGGCATTGAGGGACTCTAATATGAATGGCTCTACTCGAGCATTACATGCTGAATAGCGTTTCGGTTGATATCTAATCTCGCTTTTTAAAAAACTTGGAATACAGTGACATTTTGTGAGACACACTATATAATCCGCTAAAATTCTAACATTCCATCACACACCTGCTTTATTTGTTGGCAACATGGCCGCTCCCATCAACCCAGCGAGAACAATAAGCAAAGCGTAGCGTGATGATCCCCTTTAAGAATGTGTTCAAGCATTCCAAGACTAGCACTGATATTTTGCCCGTCTTAAAATGTTTTTGTCTTCTTACAGGTGTTATATGTGCCATGGAAGGAGCATTAGATTTCTTGAACTTAGGTACTCTTGCTGGTAAAAGTGTGGCTATTCAAGGAGCAGGGAATGTCTGTAAGTTGTCTAATTCTGATCACAATACCTATGTTTCTCCTGCAATCACAATTGTGTATGCCAGTGGTTCTCACATCTTCAGTTCAGAGACATCCTAATACATTATTGTTCAAGGGCCAATTACACTTTATTTTATCTTTTCTGTATGTTTTGGTGGCTGGTGGGCCAAATGTCATCTTATGTGGGCTAGCACAGCTGTTTGACCCTAATCAAATGGTTTCTTTTATTTTTAGAACAATTTTAAGCAGTGGCGACACAATATTGACAAGTGGTATGAGTAAGGACATGCAAGAGTCATAATCGCTGCAAATTTAAAAAAATCATTGTGGGAATCTTGCCATATAGGCCTACAAAAGTCAAGATTTGTATGTTATAGTGCCCTCAAAAGGTCTATTTTCCCATAGAAAGACATGTAATGCTAGATTTTCAAGAAAAATCATATTTGCCCACAATGAAATTTCTTAAAATTTACTCAGAATGTAGTCAGTGGAATGAACAATCCAAATCAGTTGTCAAAAGTGTGTCGCCATTGTATTTTTTGTTTTATTCTGGTTTTGTCATAATAAATGAGACTCTCAAACAGCTGTGCTGGATTTGGCCCTTGGGCAGCCAGTTGAGATCCCATTACATGTTGTATATTTTGGTCGTATGAAAGTAAGCAAGATATATGGGATATATTATTGGCCCTAGTCTTTATTGTATATTAACATACATGGTTTCACTTATGAAGATGAACATGATAAGGAGTAGTTTGTGATCCACAACATCGTCCCCTGACCCCCAAAACAAAACTAAGACAAAAAAAAATTGATTTTTTATATCATATAAACCATTACCCTTAGTGTTGCATCTGTGTCTTAATCTGATACGAAAATTTGATAATCTCTGCAAAATGTTTGCAATTTTATATTTTCTCTTTGTAAAAGGACAGAATTAGAGAACATTTTTCTATAGGTTACTACTGTGATACAAGTATTTGCTCAAAACAACAAGAAAGCAAGATTTCACCTGAAATTTTGAGAATATCTAAATGAAACAATGAACCGAATGCCAGTTTATCCCCTAACTCATTGTTTTGCCCATCTCTTTCACAGCTACAGTATGTTGAAGGTTGTTACAGAGGACGTGGCTAGCATTTACGTAACAGACTGCCACAGAACAGGGTTCATTACAAGACATGAAGGAGACATTTTTATCCAGAGGTGAGTGGAATTGGGTCAGATTTGTGGAAGATTTAGGTAAAATTTTAACAGGGGATTCAATAGGAATAGCCCCATTGGAGTAACCACATTTAAAATTCATAACCCAATCTCTGTGGAAGACTCTGATCCACTGAGAGGTTAGTTGGAGTTGGCACGTTTTTGCGGAAAATGAATCAATGTTTCAAATCTCAAGACTGGAAAAATATCGATAGGCAGTGTGGGAAAATGGAGGCGACCGTGTATGCGAGCACCGAAGGTACCCGACAAAAACGTTCATTTTCTCACTAGTTTATATAGGGTAGACCACTTACAAGGACATATTCAAACAAAACAAAAAACAGTAACGGACCCTCTGAGTGCAAAATACATTGTAGACCCCTTTTTTGTGATATTGAGATTTAGTTTCATTTACACACATTCTCTATGACGGACTGAGACCGTTAATCTCTCGCGCAAAAAGAGTACCAATTTAGAAATATCTTTCGCAGTCTGTGCACAGACACCACCGTGGGAAATATTACGGAGGTTAGATTTAGTAGTATTCATGGCATTTTGTTAGCAAGTGAGAGGTGTATGAAACCCAGAATGCAATAGGCTCTTCCATTAAAATGGCACCACCCTAGTGGAAGATTTGGATAAAGGTATTCCACAGGAGGAGTATGATTTCAAATGAATAGGCCCATTATGTGATTTGAAATATTCACCTGCACATTGGAATAGTTAGGTAAAGTCCTCTACATCACGGAGTAGAATTCCAATGGGTTAGCTCCATCTTGTCGTGTGAGTGCAATAAGTTCGTAAGTGCCATAGCTGCCATTTGTCCAGAAATTCCCCTCAGACATACTCTTAATCCAAGTCTTTGGTCATTCGGCTCTTGAAATGGTTCTTCAGGACAGTTGCCTTGGAGCACCATTTCACGAGTCACTGACTCAAAGAAAGATAAATTGAAAGCTATCCTAATACATGCAGCACACAGATGTATCACATGGCAGCTATTGTCCACATGGGCGTCTTGACTCACACTGTGATCTGAAGTACTGGTACACACCCCACTGGGGTTGAAGATTTGTGTATGTTCAAGGGTATTATATAGTAGTGGAAATTTCAAATTGATTTGACCAATGGGTGGCAAAAATAATTGGGATGGAATTCTCTTAAAGTGTTTTTGGTAATTGAGCCGACAAAATTTAGCAAGATAAAATTTTTATCCTGGTTTGTATCGTTCGAATAGCCGATAGTGTGAAGTTCTATTGAGCAGCGTTTCTCAGGAAAATGCGACTGACCGTCGTGGGCTTTATTTCACACCAGCTAAAGGTCCTCTTCAATATGTCACACATGTGTATTGTCGTGTGATCTCGGGCTGATCCCTCGGTGGACATATTTTTGTAGGACCACTCATATTGATCTAAAATGTTCCCTGAATATCCAGCTTCTTTTCTTCCATTCTGCAGTCACTTTAAAAGAGTTGCCTTGGATTGTCCAAATGAATGCTAGAGTATGTGCTGCAGTATTTCAGCCAAATTAGGCCTAAAATAGCCCCAACTCTGAAAATTTCAGAGTAAAAACAATGAAAATATTTTTCAAAAACAATTTTCCCTAAACAAATTGCCACATTGAATAAATTTGGGCTAAAAACAGGCTATGATCTTTACATGATTTTTTTTGGAAAAACTAAAAAAAAAAAAAAAATCTGCAAAACTTAAAATCAGGGTCGGTCGCGCCCGTAAAAAGGGTTTTTTTATTTTCGTTCCCTTAGTACAAACTAATAACCCATGCGTTGCCAATTTCCAGTTTCTCGCTAGTATGCGCACTCTACCGGAACGGTGTGCGTTTCTTCTATTGGCGTTAACCGGATAATTTCTCTGGCATTATCCTTCCAAATGAAGGATAAATGCCAGTGAAAACCTTCGTCGGTATAAGCAGGAAAATGCCAGAGAACGCCTGTTTCTGTTGAGCCAATTTAATCTCATTGCTGGTATATACCAGAAAATTGGTCTCAATAGAAACACACTATTAGTCATTTTTGTAGGCACAGCTCTTGGGATAAATGTAGAAGAGGGTGTTTTCACTTAAAATATGGGTACAATTAGCCAACCCCTGGAAAGCACCATACCCTAATAGGGCTTGCTGTTAACCTCTTGAGGGTTGCAGTAAAAAAGTAAGTAAAGTCCTTCCCGCGCCGAATGGCGCATTGGGCGGCACCTATCTCCGTTTCCATAACCTTAGGCCACACGTCTGCCAAACACAGTGAAAGCTACAGTAGGGGGTTAGTCTTCTGTTTACTTCCCTACTCCATTCTTTAACTGCCGAGCATCTGACAAGAAGGCAGTAGATACCATTTTTAAAGTCTTTGGTATGATCTGGCCGGGATTTGAACCCGCGACCTCCCGACTGTGAGGCAAACGCTCTAACCACTAGGCAAACACGTCGGTCAGGGTTGCAGAACTACTCCTTATCCTGTGATAGCATTCATATCTTTTAAAACTAGTTTGCTTATTTTTTCATCAGCATTCAAAGGTTCTTACAGTTGAGAAGGTACCACTCGATGACAATGGTGTATTGGCTTATCCTTGTGATATCGTCTCACCGTGTGCTCTTGGAAACGTAAGTATGTTGTAGTATATGGTGTGTTTTTGTAGAGTTTTCATTGTTTTTAATTTTACATGCAGATGTCTACGTATAGCCATATGGCCGGCATTGGTCATGCATCATTCATGAACGTGTTTCAGATACGGTCATGGGACCGTGGTTACGCTTGCCTGATTGGTTAAGTTGTTATTTATTTAAATTTATCGGCCAAATAAATAAAAGGATTTTCTTGATTTTTTGGCCAAATAACAGTCACACCGGCCACATTTCAATCACCATTGGCAGTTTTATGAATGAGATTGTAATGGATGATATCTAAAAGGTACGGCAAAATATTCGGCCTAGACAAACGGCCGCAATAAAATTATTAATGGTTTGTACAATCAGCAACACATATTTTATATCTGGTAAAATGTGTTTTAAGGCATTCAGTTGAAATTTGTTTGACCCCCAACCCCCTCTAATTGTGAAATTCGGCGCATCCATAATTATCTTGTATTTCCAAAAATTGGCACCAAGGACCAGAAAATCAAGAACAATGTAAACCCTGAAAAAATGTGAAAATTTATTCATGTAGCGTAACATTATATTTGACAATGGCTGCAAAATATGGCTGCAATGGGCTGCAATATCGCCCCACAATTTACAAAAGCTTGAAAATACCAAAACACTGTATGCAAAAACAAATAATAGTATACAGTATTAAATTCTATTGTATCCAGAACAGTTTGCTATTGTCAAAGCCGGTGTGCTTATAACAAAATACACTTATCTTAACAATGGAATAACAAATTGAATTTTAAAGTGATAGACTGTTAGTCAGGGAATTTCATGTTTTATGTCAAATCGCTTGCAAGCACCTCCTTAAAAGGATATAGGGGATAATGCATAGACAAACAGGTAATGTTGTTGAACTAAACCGCCAGTATCGAGGCCAAAAAAAAGAAAATGGTGTTTGCACCAATAGTGGCAGTCAGATTTTAGTTTTTATATGTTTTTTAAATGACTAATACTCCATGGGATCAAGAGAGAAAGATGCTGGCATTAGGACATGTGGTTCGCTATCGGAGAAGCAAAGGTAACTGATTTTGCCTAGTTAATATTGTATAATTTAAGCGGACAAGATAGCACAATCAGTAAGGCGCTCGACTCCAGTGTGTGCTCACCCATGCGTATAGGCGTGCGTTCGAGCCCTGTGAGCATTCAGCGATCTTGTAAGTTCCCTGGACAAGGAAATAAAAGCTTGGTGGTCTCGATTTACCCATGCGATATTTGGGAAAGCTGGTCCCGGTGCGATTGGGTTATCTCGATGTATGTTGCTGATAAGGGAAAAGCGCTGATCCCCGATCTGCTGCCATCACTTGAAAATGATGCGAAAATGTTTATGTGGCTATGGTTGGGCCGCAGTGATCAGCGACCATGCTGTGAAAGCACTGAGAGGCCAATAGCATAGGGCGCTATATAAATCTCTGCTATTATTATTATTTTTAATTATACCTTTCAATACTCTGGGAATGTCAAGTGCAAAAGTTGCACATGGGTGATTGAAAATGAATAAAATGTCATCACAAGTTATTTTTCATAAATATCAGTGACCAGTAGATGACATCATGCTGCATTGACTCGAGAAATCATAGCATGTTGATATCAGTTTAAATCAGCTCGGTATTGCAGAGGATAAGCCTACAAATTAATGTCAACTGTATGGGTAATAACCAATGGCTCGTACTTCAGATAAAAAAGGATTTCAGGGGCTCATCACCGGATTAAGATCGAGCTATTTGTTTTTTCATGACGCACAAGAGCAAGATAATCGTCCTCTTTCACGAATAAATAAATCTTAGGCTTCCTACATGTGCGTTAAATTAAATTTGACCATTATGTTCATCTCATTTTTCCGAAAAAGGAAACAAAGATGAACAAAAATCATGAAGAAAAGTTATTTGGCAGAATGTGACATAACATCTTTGTGCAGAAAACAAAACTTAACTTACAGTAACTTGTCGCGTAACTCCATTCTTTTCAAGTTTGCGTACTGTGTTAGATCTTAGGTCGCTAGACCCCTTCTTTTGTTATTTTCTAAATATCTGGGTACATTGAATAGAAATGACGGTCCCGCAATAAGTTATGGATCTTAGTTCTGCGCAAAAATGTTAGGTCACAGCTTACCAACGCAACAATATCCACCTTGAGTTTTGTTCACATTAGTTTATTTTTTTCAATAAATTATGACATATGACAGTCCAACAATATTGAACTCCACAGTAGATCTTCAAAATTATTTTTATCGCGAACGAGGGACAGCTCAATCCAAACTGGGTAGACGTTTCATATTGAAGTCCCAAGTGATACAATCGAGTGCCATGATTCCGTACGGCGCTCACCTGCACAACATCATACAGTTGCATGACAGGATATCAAAGGCAATACCTTCTTTGCGTACTTGATACTTCTATGTTGAAACTTCTACCCAAAATTGGGCAATGGAAACCAGTAAACGCCTGCATCTATCAACTGCGTGGACAGACAAAGGCTCTGCAGTTCCAACTAACAAAGGGGATCTTAAGTGCTTTGTCCGCTGGAATAAATGTGGATTTATCTTGTCAAAATGCCATTCATTTCTTGAGTCAATGTAGCATAGTGTATGTCCCTTGATCACTGATATTCAGAAAATAAATGAGATTGCATGTTATTCATTTTCTTGTGTTTAAAAACACAGTTAAAAAAAAAAAAAAAATAAATGTAATTATAAATTTATTATTATTTATAGTGAAAAAAAGGGGGGGGGGGGGGGGGGGTGGGTTTACTTCTGCGCAGTATGTATAAAATGAACAATTTTTCCTTGATCCCATGGCCAATAAACTAACCTGTATGTCCACATTTTCATAAGAGTTTATGGGTGTGTTTAAAGTAGTAGTTAGTAGTAAATCCAGCCCATCCATGGATTTTCTCACCCATTGCAGCACACGTTTAGAGTATGTTGGAAAGAATAAAAGGTCCTCATGTAGGACTAACCTGGTTCAAACCCAGTGCTAAAGTTAGACTCTCCCTTTTCAAACAGCCCAAAAAAAAACAAAAAAAAAAAAAAAAAAAAAAAAAAATAAGTCTCTCATTTGGAGCCGTGCCCATCAACATCAATGTGATGTTCTTATCACTGTTGTGACGCTTAAAGAACTATCAGTGATTCATCACCCAAATGATAAAAATATTTGAAAATTTGCATAATAGCTTAAAATGAAGGATAGTTCTGTAGAATTCTCATAAATTAACTTTTTCCACTGAAGATTGCCACCCAGGGAAGAAATGACAGCATCAAAAGTATCAATGCTCCATTCAATTATGTGTTGTTAGTAATGTCCGTATGCCGAGTAATGACTAAATTATCCGATTTTGTCGTTATTAGGCTGCTTCCGGTCTTATCTTGCGAGGTATGTTAGGATACTATACGTGTTTACAACCAGCCATGCAAAATCTGATTTTTGATGATTTTTTTTTTTTTTCGATTTTCCTGATTAAACAAATCACTGATAGTGCCGTTAAGGGTAGTGTTAACCTAGTGCGTTTGTTTTTTTTACTTAATTTCTGATTTTTGCACCATTTTAAACATCCAACTGTGTTCTATCTGTACCAACAAACGTTATCCAATGCAGACAATCCTTAGTTTATTTTTTTTGCCGATTTAAAGCAGCTAATTTTGACCATTTAAAGTCACAAAAACCACATAGTCTTAACGGCGGGAATTTAAGAGAGCACATTATACACCGTCAGGCTCAAGGCGCAGCAGCCGCGTCCGCGCGTAGATTTTTAAACTGCGTAATAATCGGGGCGCGTGTTTTTAATGTACGTTGCTCGACACACGTTGGAAAAACGAAAATATATTTGAAAATGTAAACAAAGCGCTAATTTACGAGCCAGACGCATTTCGAATTTCTTCTGAATTTTGCTGTATATAAAGAGAACAAGATGTTTGAATCATAGTGCATAAAGATGTATTTTCTTCATCACCTTGCACACATACTCAATTTTTGAAGTTCAAGAATAAAGTTATTTGAGAAGATACATGCTTGAAATGCCTTGAAAAGTCACTTTTTTACTAAAACCAACTGATTTTCTCAATGTTCAATTTTCGCAAAATTGGTCAATTTTCAGACAAGATAACTCCAAAAGTACCGAAGAATACGGAAGATGGTTTAAGTTTCCTACGATAGCAATCGGTCTTCTCTAGGACGGTTTTTTCTCAATTTTTCATTTTTTGTTCGATTTCTAACTAAAGAATTCCTCGGCAATATATACTCAAATTTTGGAAAAGAAAGGTAAAAACTCACCCTTTTTTGACATTTTTCCTTATATTTCAGAAAAGTAAGCTCTATTTTCAAAAATGAAAAAACCGTCCCTAGAACAAATTTGTCTTGTTTCTAAAAAATAACATAAGAAATCATGAAAATTCAAATGTTTTGTTATCTGTCTGAAAATTTTGGGGCAAAAACCTGTTTTTTTAGTATTTTTCTCACATACGGAAAGTTTTACATTAATATGATGCCTTATCGGGTTCGTCGTCAATTTTCTTTCTCGAAATGTATACTTTTATCGACAATAAATCAAAATTTGCGAAAGTTAAAACCAAAAATAGATACTCGGACGCTCAAGGTTGACACTGCCCTTAATGGTTCATATACATCACTTTACAACTTGCATGAAAGTTGTGCAATGTGTTAATAGAAAACTGGAAATGACTCTGAACTCGGGGAATACAGGGACTGCATTTGAAATTTCCAGGGAGGCATCAAATGCTATCCTGGCGTGTTTAGGCGACCAAGGTGAAAAGATCTTGGAACCAAGACGGCAGGGGTTGTTCGAAATCCACGACTACCGGCGGGTCGACGAGCAAGTACAATTGGGGGGGGTCTCAAGTTTGCTTTGTGAGTAGGGCCTACGAAGGGTCTCTGGAAGTAGAATCCATACTATACCAATTTTGCGAATGGGACCAGAGCTACACCAGAGATAGATTTTGACGAATATATCTTATGTGATGCGGCCAGTTTAAGGTAATAATTTGGAAACAAAACAAACAATTTGGGGTGGTTATTTTTTAGCTAGTTCGACAAAACATATTTAAAGGTGGTGTTCCGATCATATTTGTGTGACCCTTGACTTAGCAGAAGTAGTACCAAATTTTAATTTGGATGAAAGGCGGTATTTTTCTCATTGGTTGTCATGAAATTTCAGCCTTCAAATTAATTCTTTCCAATGATGAGGGATATAAAACTGCCATTTTAATCGTTAACAATCATTATTGGCACAGGTAGTATTATAGGGCATTGCCAATATACTTTGTGGAGAGAAACCAAAAAGGCAACTTCAGGTATTTTAGGGCCTTATACTTAGATATAAGCACAAAAAAAGGAAAGAGAACATGGTGATGTCTTAATAGGATGAAGGCCATTTCATTTTGACTCGGAGCCATTTACCACAGGTCATTTATTTAATTGATGAATGCAGTCATTTTATTTTAAAACCAAAAATGCCTCTTGCAAGCTTATTTTATACAGTAGGTAGATAATCCATAATTAATATAGTTGTTCTGTAAACAATATGCAAGTAATACTAATAACCGTAAAACTGATTTGCAATTGATTTGACTTGCCAATTGGCTGAATGACGGACTGTCTATAAGGAAAAAACTAAAAACATTAAAAAAAATGCATTGTGCATTTTGGTGTTTGATCCACTGGGAACAACTCCCATATTTGTGACCCAATCTATTCCCACCCTATGGGTGAAGGTTGGGATAATAAATGAGTGAGATAGCATAAATAGGTGATAAAAAACAAATTTAAAACGTTAGACGATTTGCTTTTATCAAAGCCAAGAATTTTACAACCCAAGTAGATGTTGGTTCATGAAAACTCGTTGTAATCTAGGTGCAACTACATGTCATGCCCGAGTGGAACAGATTTGATTTTACAATACTGTGAAGCTGTATTGCTGGTAAGAACTATTCAATGGTGAGCAACACACACGCCATAATATCTGCAATCTGCATAAAAGGGGCGGAGTCTATGGGTAAGCCTCATGCATGATTAACCATTGGGGAGGGCTGGCCTACTCAACACGCCAATCGGTTTCCGCTTCCGTATTAATGCATGTCACGCTTAGCCGCACTGGGTAATAACTCTAACTCTGAATAAATTCTGGCAAAGATATAGTGTTGCCGCTATGATTTTCGCGAACAGATACTTGGTGCTTTTGCGAGCATAGTTTTTGGACACTCAAACACTGAAAATTTACGCCCTCAGTGTGGGAAATTCAATAAGGTTGTGTGGTCCCACAAAAGTCCTATCTTAACACATTAAAGCCTTGACTTTTACAACTAATTTTTGCCCACAAATGCTAGGTACTAAAGGCACATCAGTGATTTGCTAATAAGAAAATAGAAAAAATAATCAAAAATCAGACTTGTTGCATTCTGTCACTCGTATATGTCGCTACCCTTACATACCCCACAAGTGATAAGACCAAATACGACTTATTAGGACAAAATCGGATGTTTGAGTCAATTAATGTTCATACGGACCTACTACAATATGTAATTGCATGGAGATTCATATCTTTGAACTTCCCTGTTTTCTTTCTTCTTCTTCTTTTTCAGCAGTATTTTTTTTAGTTAAAAACAGAAAATTATGAGGAATTCTACAGACTTATCCTTCACTTTAAGTTCTTTCTGCAAATGGGTTTCAAATATTTTGACTTCTTCCGGTGATCACTGATATAATTTTTTTTGTCCTAAACTTCTGGAACAATTTTTATCCCCAAGTACTAATATGCTTGTGTTCAGTACAATACAGTATAGGCACAGTGCATGCATCATTATTGGTTCAAAACCCCCTCATTCTATAACATAGATTCCTTAAAAACAAGAGACGTGGCCATTTTTTTGCAATATTAAACAATACACAATTCCTACATAAATGCAGATCGTCTGTGGTTGCTGTCAAATAATCACTAGGCTCACCAGCTGATAATCAGCTCATGAAGGATAGGAACATCACATACATTTGATTATCTAGAAATGAATGGTAGTATACTGAGTCAATAAGTTCATTTGTTAAGGCCACTTCACCAGATACAGTCAATTTTGTCAAAAATACGGTGTGGCAATCATTGAACAGTATGGCAGTGTGGTAATAAACCATGTAACTGGCGAAGTGAATCCAATTTACCAAAGCTCACTCTCACATTTATGATGATGATTTATGATCAGTGGCCTGTGTCTGTGAAGACTTTAGACGCAAAGTAGTCAAATTTGGAAAAGAAGCATTGAACTATATATTCATGAGCAGTTGGGTCGCCACATCAGTTACATTGACTTGGGTATTTGTGATGTCAAAGGAGGCTACTTTGATTGGAATTACTTCACTTTGATAGCGTATTATCACTTTGTGAAGCAGGTATGCATAATCAGTTATATGACCTCGGTTATTTATGATGTCAAGGCATTGCATACTTTGATTAAAATGACTTAATTTGATATATTTATCAATTTGCGAGAGCAGATAGTTAGCATAATCGTTAAATGACACGGGTAGTTATTTGTGATGTTAAAGGCATGACCTACTTTGATAAAAATTACTGCACTTGTGAAGAAGATAGGTATGCATAATAAGTTACTTGAAACGGGTTATTGTTTGTTGATATTAAAGGATGGCCTACTTTGATCTGAATTGATCTTGAATGTGATATAATTTATCAAGTGTGAATAGTATGGGTGGTCGTGAAATTCGGCGGGGACATCTTTTATGCATAGCATAGTACAAGTTTGCCTTGTCGCTTTTGTTTTGTAAAAATAAGAGAGACTTTTAAAATGCCGCTTTTAGATATGCATGATGCTCCCATGGTGGTATTTTCTGTTACTGTTATGAAAATAAAACATGGGCCTGCATTGAGTGACTACTGCAGCCACATTGTTAAGAAGCACAGAGCTAGACTATAAACCAGAGGGCAAACGCTTGTGTTATGGAAGAGGCCAGCCAAACGAACGATTTCTCTAACAAACACGCGCCACTCCTTCTTGTTGCGCAACCAGCTACGCGTCGTCGCGGTTTATGGAACTTAGCACCACACCCAACCAATCGTGCGGCACGGCATTTGTTATCAGTGTTGCATTTCCTTAGTGTTCCGTGTCTGATCGGTTCAGTTTGTGCAATAATATGCAAAAACCAATAGATGGAAGAAACTATGCCTGTAAAAAGATTCCTGCATTACTAATGCACAAAAAGTATCCGGATGGACCCCTGTTGATTTTGCTTAGAAAAGAGATATTTGACGGTCTGAGTGATAGCATTTGTAGGCATAAGTTGTATGGTTATTTTCACTCGCTAAAGTGTGACAGAACGTAAAATACGCGTGGCTCCATAAATATGCACTAAGGATTCCCAAATCCGACGATACATAAACCAATATGTGGTGCACAAAAACTATGATAATGAAGTATGTACCGGTATGCTCATTATAATACTTTTGGCAACTCGATTTTGGTTACGCGTTTGCTGAGAATCCGCTTGCTATCTTTATATAAGTCGTTGGTTAAGAAGTCAACTCTTATATCGGCATAAGTTCCTATAATTAATATCTTCATCATCTCAGGGCATAGGAACTGTGCAAACGAGACGTGAGGCGGAATGACCTGAAGATCCAGCCATCACCAGACAACTTTGGCAGGGATGGTGAAACTCAGTAAGTATTCAAAATATTGCTCTAGTACATCATGCAGACAGTGTGATATCTGCTGTTAAGCTGGCAGGCCATAATAGACATTGGCAGGCACCCATGTGTTCAAACAATTACAAGGCCAAGGCAGAGGTCTTCAAAGCTTATCTCAAAGACCAGGCACAAATTGACTTGGCTCATAGCCAACTTTGTAAAAAAATGCACATGTCTGTGCTTAGTTCAGTATTGCGCTGAAAAGTGATGTTCATTGCTGTTTAGACAATACATCGGTCTGTTTATACTTTACTGCATTGCAATGACTAAATTCTGCAGTTGTCCTCATTAAGGGATGCATTAATTGCAGTGAAAAACCCAAGGGACTTATCTAATATTGAATGCCGTTAGTACTTATACAGAATATAGTTTTCTAGCGAGTGCAATATATTCTTGTATCGTACAAAAAAAAGCATTCCATATTATTATTAGTATGTATTGATTATGTAAATATTAGGCTGACTCAACATACAACTTGCGTGACAGTGTTGTAGTCCAGATGTGCGAGTCTTGATCACATGATGCAAACACCCTAGTTATCAGCTAGGAAAGCGACGGACACCTTCGGAACCTAACACGATAGATGATATCTATCGCCTTCTACGGACCGCTGATACCTCAGTAGGTTAGAGCTCGGCGTATTACAAAGGTCGCCGGTTCGCATCCGGCCAGCGCACATGGGTTTTTTTTTTTTTTTCAACACTATCGTGCGCTGGCATCTTCAGGGAAAGATACAGAATATAATAACCCTTGTCTTACTGGAGAACTAAGTAGTTTAAATTTCAAAAAACATAATATCATCGATAGTGTAATACAGTTCTGATGCTATCGTAGGAAAGCGAAGGACACCTTTCGAACCTGAACACCTATCGGTGATATCTATCGCTCTTCGACCGACCCAGCTTGAAGCTCAGTAGGTTAGAGCGTCGGGCTGTAATAGAAGGTCGCGGTTCGAATCCGGCCAAGCGCACATGGGTTTGTTTTTTTTTTGTTCAAACACGATCGTGCTGGCCATCTTCAGGGGAAGATTAATATATAAATACACCTAGTATAATGTCCGAACGATAGTGCTGCATTGATGTTTGATCCAAAAAATGCCGGCTGGGATACAATCTTCAAAGAATATTGTATTGCATCCGGGCAATTTTACCAAACTGTACACTACCCAGATTTCTTTGTAGTATACTCGGAAGCTGATATAAGTAATAATGCATCTATGATTCCCACTGCAGGACTGATGCAAGGTATTGGAAGGGCAGTGAAGAAACAGTGCAAATGACATTTCTTCGTAAAACAAGATAGCACCCAGGGGGCGCCGGCAAGATAGGTCGATTTTGGCCGTTCCCATAGGTTTAGCACGTAATCACGAAAAACTTGACCAATATTCTAAAGTCGAAATTATGTTAATATCAATATTTTTCAACTCAAAATCCGTTGGAGTTGAAGAATCAACTCCAGTTGTTAAGTATTTTTTTTTGTATGAATAACGGTACAAACGGGATCACATTTGAACGAGGCTGGTTTGACCTCATGTTCAAGCGCCGGGTCACCGCTATTTATAGATGCGGACCATGTACAGGCCCGGTACCAGTTTAGGAGTAGCACCACCGTGCGAATGGATTCGTTGACCTGCATGTAGCAATTCCTCTAATGTCCGGTATTTGACAATACGATTTGATATAGTTTTGCGCAACAATTATGCACCACCGAACTAAAGCAATGCCAATTAGAATCGGTCGCGGACTCCGTACGGCGACTTCCCATCGCCACTCACTGATCTTTTTATAAACGCGCACAGTGAATTCACTGTTCAGGCTCGTCCAATAACTCGTTCGGCAGTTTTACGCTATATTGAAGCTGGCCGCCAACCGCTGGACTGCACCTCATCTAAATGCCCATTGCAATTCATGGTTTCTTGTTTGACCACCGATATATTACTTTTCATCCTTCTTCCCATATTCACATCTTTTATTTCCTGAAATTAAACTTGACCTGAAAAGTGCGGACATTGTGATTCAAAATTATTGCAACAAAGTAAAATACGTTTTAAATAGTGATGCAACAAGATGCAGTGAGGTGCAGTATGCAATTTATTGCATTTCATAGGTGTGTCACCGCTAGCAAATCAAGACTACACAATTACCGATTATTCTTAAACAGCCTGTGAAAATGTAGCAATTTCATTGGCTGATGCCTGGGTTCCATTCGACAATTGAATCAACTATATGTGTGTCGGTTGCGGGCAAATCACCAAGCAGACAGATGCCGGAACTACTTTTTTTTTTCGAGCAAGCTGTCCCTCCAGATCATGATCATGGCCTGGGATGATAATCATGCAGATCACAAAAACACATGATTTGAGGCTAGAAGATGCGGTTTAGATTCCCCAAAGCCGTCTAACAAAAATTATAACGCTGTCAGCTTTGAAAAAAAAATATTTATTCCTAACAATTGTTCATCACCTTTATAAACTGTTCTAAGCATACCCTTCTTTGTTATGTAAGAGGTAAACCTAGGGGATAAATGGTAATAATGTGGTTTTGTGGGCCGCCAGTTATAGCTGGTAGGACCACAAATTAGCAATCCGTTGTGCTGTGTAGTGTGTATGGGGTTTGGGAGAAAAGTTAATAACAAAAAAAAAAAAAAAAAAAAAAAACATGATTCGGGCCCAGGACATGGTCAGTTGGATTGAGGGGGGGGACAAACTACATTTTTGGGGGCCGTAAATTATCTTGATTTGCTCATCACACGATATTACCTGATTAAGAACCCAATCAAAAAAAAGTGGCTTAGGACTGATATATAGGCCGTAGTGCACAGACAGTTAAGACGAAATTTATTACTTGACAACCAGTTGCGAACATTATTACTGTTGCACATTGATGATCCAATTCAAATTCTCCCTCAGTCATGTTAAACATCTCGTCCAATTTTCTCTTCAGTCTTGTAATGACCAAAGAGGATCCTTCAGAAAGCAGAAGATGAGAAGAAATACCGCAGTGAGAGTCAGCCAACAGCATTGCAGACAGGCTAAGTAGAGAGCAACCACCTCATCTGGCCTAATAGAAGTCAACAGATAATCAATGCATTGATTGTAATCAATGGCATCTCCAGCTGTATAGGATTAGGATTTAATAATAAATAATCTGTGCTTTGACAATCACATCAGTGAGGGAGCTAACAGTAATTGAATGTAGTTAATGTTGCAGTAGAGAATTTCATGGTACCCTCAAACAGTAGGCATATTCAATGCATTGAGAAGTATCAATATCTCAAACTTGAACAAGTTGGACAATATAAACAGTATCTTTACTTGATCGTCGACCCCATGACTAAACTTTGGAAGTGATCATGATTATCAGATTAATTAATGACATATAACTCTCATCCCTTTGCACTATATCAGTGGCTCAGTCAGCTGAATGCTCACTCTTAAAGGGCAATGTTTTTTTGTTTTTTTGTTATTTTTTGTGTGTTTTTTTTTTTGTTTTGTTTGTTTTTTTTGATTGTTTTTTTTTTTCATTTTTTTTTTTACGTTACGATGCTAATAACCTTGTTGCCAAGATCCCAGATTTTGGAACTAGTCAATATTTGGAATCTGAAGAAAGCATTTTTCTTATTTACCCTGTGAAATTTAGGGCTAAAGGGTGTTTGGTTGGAAGTTATGAGCAAAAATGTTGCCCCATTTTGCGTTGACCTAATTTTAGTTTTACACAGCACACTCTATGGGGCTTACAAATCACGTTTATAGCTCTCAAATCAAAAACAGAATTGCAAGATCGGTGCGAAACTTTACAGATGGGGTATTGGGGTGAAGTCCTTTCTATCAGATGAAACTTTGATATATTTAAATAGGTCAACTCCTTTAGCTAGAGTTAATTTTGTTGATCATTCACGCGGTTTGAATCCACTATATGTGTGTCGGTTGCTGGGCAAATCACCAAGCAGACAGATGCCGGAACTACTTTTTTTTTTCGAGCAAGCTGTCACTCCCAGATCACTGATCATGGCCTGGGATGATCATCATGCAGTATCACAAACACACTGATTCTGAGGCTAGAAGATTCGGTTTATATTCAAAGCCGTCTAAAATATTAACCGCTTTCAGCTTTGAAAAAAAAATATTTTATTCCTAACAGATTGTTCATCACCTTTATAAACTGTTCTAAGCATACCCTTCTTTTTTTCAGGTAAGAGGTACCCTAGAGGGAATAAATGGTAATAATAATGTTTTTGTGGGCCGCCAGCTATAGCTGGTAGGACTACTTAGCAATCCGTTGTGCGTGTGTATGTGTGTATGGGGTTTGGGGAAAAAAGTAATAACAAAAAAAAAAAAAAAAAAAAAAAACATGATTCGGGCCCAGGACATGGTCAGTTGGATTGAGGGGGGGGACAAACTACATTTTTGGGGGCCGTAAATTATCTTGATTTGCTCATCACACGATATTACCTGATTAAGAACCCAATCAAAAAAAAGTGGCTTAGGACTGATATATAGGCCGTAGTGCACAGACAGTTAAGACGAAATTTATTACTTGACAACCAGTTGCTAACATATTACTGTTGCACATTGATGATCCAAATTTCCCTCAGTTCATTTTACTACATATCTTCCATTTTCTCTTCAGATCTTTGTAATGACCAAGAGGATCCTTCAGAAAGCAGAAGATGAGGACATCACAGCAGTAGAGGCAGCCAACAGCATTGCAGACAGGCTAAGTAGAGAGCAACACCTCATCTGGCCTAATAGAAGTCAACAGATAATCAATGCATTGATTGATAATTCAATGGGCATCTCCAGCCTGTATAGGATTAGGATTTTAATCAATAAATAAGCTGTGCTTTGACAATCCCTCATTAGAGGAGCTAACACTTAATTGTAATGTAGTTATTGTGCAGTAGATAATTCAATGGTACCCTCAAACAGTAGGCATATTCAATGCATTGAGAAGTATCAATATCTCAACTTGCACAGTTTTGGACACTATAAACAGTATTTTTTAACTTTGATCTGTCCTTGACCCCATTACAAACTTTGTAAGTGGATCATGATTATCAGATTAAATTTAACTGACAAATAATCTCATCCTTTGCACTATATCAGTGGCTCAGTCAGCTGATGTCACTTCTTTAAATGGCATGGTCGATCGCTAATAACCTTGTTTCCAGAATCCCATATTTCTGGAAGTAGTCACAATTTTGATATCTGAGAAAGCTATTTTTTCTTATTTACCCTGTTAAATTTAGGGCTAAAGGGTGTATTTGGTTGGGTAAGTATGATCAAAAATGTGCCCCATTTTGGTTGACCATTTATTGATTTTACACAAACTCTATGGGGCATACCACATCACGTTTATAGCTCTCAACTCAAAACAGAATTGCAATAATCGTTGCGACTTTACAGATGGGGTAATTGGGGTGAAGTCCTTTCTATCAAGACTAAAACTTTAAATATTTAAATCAGTCACCTCCTTTTAACTAGAGTTAATTTTGTTGATCATTCACGTGTTTGAACTTTGAGCGAATTGGGTTTTGCCAGAGCTTCCCCTCACATTTGCATTGTCGAGCCCATCATGAATACCTAAACAGGGTCTAGAAATGCCATAAATAGATGTAAATTTTAGTCAAATAACTTTGTACTAGAAATTATTTTTTAACAAATGTTATGCTTCTATCACAACCCCCATGCCCCGTCCCTATACCATGTGAGTACCCGCAGGATCCTTGAAATCTTGAAATGTACCCCCACCCTTTATTATACACATACACACCCCTGAAAAAACAGCATGTCCTTGTAAAGCACTTCCCTCTACTGAAAATTAGAGGTTAACACTCTCATTATGGAAACAAAATTGAAATAGTACAATGGTATGGTGTGAATAAGTAGTCATATTTTTTCACCCCAATTCTTGTTAACATTTCCTCAGAATAATCTTTTTTATTAGCTGTATAGTTTTTTCTCAACTTTAGCCCCTAAGTGGCTTAAAATATAACTATATTTTCTAGAGATTAACGATATTGCCCTTGGGACATCGATCGGGGGCCTATTTTGCAAAATCGGCAGAACATCGATTGGCAAAATATATAAAGCCTGCCACTTCTCAGCCGATGTCTTAATGAAAGAACGGGACAAAGCAAAATGGTATTTTTACAGTTTTTTTAGTAGAAACATGGAACAAGAGCTGCTTAAAAGTTAACCTTATACTCCAAAATTCCTCATTTGAACTTGTAGCAAATGTGAACCACACAGATTATTATTATAATCATCGTTACCAATTCCTAAGTTTAAAAATGGACCCCAGGTGATCTTTAATATATGGGGCAAATCATCGTATCGTATCGTGATCACCGATACTACAAAAAATAATATCGTTCATCGGATCGGCAGAGGAAACCCTGGATCGGTTAATCTCTAATATTTTCTAAAGTAATTCCTGTTTACACTAAATTCATCAGAACTCATAAATATAGGCAATACTGACGTTAAATAAGCGAACTTTGTTAATTAAATGTGGGGCAAGAAATTTGGCAGATACCAGATTCCAAATGATGATCTGTGTGGAGAGACAGATCTGCCCTCATAATAATAATAATAATAACCAGTTTTTATATAGCGCTTAATCCCACAGGCTCAAAGCGCGGTTGACAATATTATTACGCCGCCTTCAAGAAATCGTCACAACCATTGTCGCTTCATTTAGGTGGTTTTTTTTTTCTGGCCAAGACATGCCTTATAGCGCACAAGCCTATCATCAGTTTATTTGTTGTAATATTTCCCATAGCAGCTATCCCCCCAGATTTCGCTTGGGGAACAAGCACTTGAGCCTAAGTGTCCTTGCCCATGGACACAAACCCCACGTTGACCATAGTGGGGCCTCACACGCACAATTTTCACGGTCTGTTGATCACGAGTCCTGCACTTTTTCGCTGGACCACACACGCTCCTCCCTTCTGAGGTGACAAGCCCAAATTGGGGTGATCCCAATCGCAAATATTTTCTGCTGAAGGGGAATCCATAGATTCCCTTCTATTCCAATCAAGAGATTTGAAGGTTGGTCAAGAAATTTTCTTTATACAATGGGTTATTTGGGTGCTTTTGAGCCTTTTGGGGCATATGCCCCCTGAGGGTCATGCCAAAACATCCAGAATCAGCCTATTTTTGGCTAGTAGAGGAATTTTATACACCCGGGTCCCCTTCAAAAAGCGAGGTCTGGATACAAATGCACTTCATTAAGATAACTGAGAACAATGTTTTGCTAAATCTGAAAAATCACCCATTTTCATTGTGATTTCAGTGAAATCAGAAAAATTGACCCCTTTCGAGTAACTTGGTACAAAATTAAAGAATTAACCCATTCTTATATAGTAGCATAACCTAAAAAAGAGAACCCATCTATATAGTAAGGCATGGTGGGACAATGGGAACCCTTGTTTTAGTAAGGGTTGAAAATGTTCCATAACCATTTAGCACATATGTACCTACCCTTTTCCATTGAGTACCCCCGGCATACTGGTAATTATCATCTATGAAGATAGTATACAAATATTGAATCTAAGAGTGTGATAGTCACAATACTATATGGTTTAGAGGGAAATAGGACACACTATTTTCCCGAGGTACTGGCTACAGGCCTATCACCCCCCTCACCCGAAGGTGAGGGTAAGGGCCCGTAGCCAGTACCAGGGAAATGTGTGCTCTATTTCCCGATATAAACCAGTATTATTGTTTATTACACCTCACTGACTCTGGTGACAAGGTTGTATTCCCTAGGGAAATAGCATGTGTAATAGTAATCGGCCAATGAAATAGCTTGATTTTGTTCATGAATATTTGATAATGTATACTTAAAATATATCAATGAGGTCATCTTGACATTTCTATTTCACAGGATACCATGAAACCAAAGTTCTTAAACTATAGCATGCCAATTTTGATAAACCTTATGTTTAGTAGTTTGGGTACAATTGGAGCAGAAACGCATACTTTTGTTGACAAATGGTTAAAATTGAAGTGGTTCATTTGGAGACAACCAGTGTCAATAGCCATTTTATACCTTGCACACAATAATCCCATACTGTTATTCTGTAGAAATTAAGCAGATTTTGTATTGTAAATAAATATTACCATGTATTTATGATCCCAGGGGGGGGGGCACTTCTCAATGACAAGGGGGTATCATCCGTGTCCAAGCAATCACAAAAAGCACCCTAAATACGTATTTTCGAAGCTTGAATTTTCACCCCAAAACACGTATCAGCAGCACAATTAGCTACCCTAAACAAGTACTTGATTGAATTGCGCCCCTTAACAAGTATCGGTAGCGCAATTTTGCATAACCTAAACAAGTATTTGTCTTTCTCCCTACCCTAAGCAAGTAATTGATGCAATTATTACCCCTTTATGTGTAAAAACCCAAAACCATATTCTTTCAGTGTATTTTTTGCACACCAGAGAGGCTTGTCTGAGCTTGGTGTAATTCAGAAAATATCTGGGGAAAGTTAATTTTTCAGCCAGGATATATCCGAGGAAAGGTATTTAAAAGGGGAAATGTATTTTGAGCCAGGGGCGTATCCAACAAAAAAAAAAAAAAAAAAAAAAAAAAAAAAAAAAAAAAAAAAAAAAAAAAAAAGGGGGGCTTGCAATCTTCACTTTCCAAACGCACATTTTCATGCAAATTTGATAGAAATAATTTGAAATTTGTAATTGATTCACTATAGCAAAATATAGGTATGATAAATGGGCTTATAAAAAGTAAACAGACTTGATGGGTTAAAGTGTCACAGGGAATTCATATAGTAGGCCTAAGTGGCGCGGGAGGGAGTGCCGCTCTCTCTCGCACGAAACCCATACCAAGCAATGTTTGCTTTCCGAAACACTCATGCAAATTGGACTTGACAATTTGTTATTTAGTGGTCAACTTTAAAATGCATATAGGCCAATGCTCGACGGTATAAACAGTAAAATAATAGTTCATGCATGTAAGGTTTTTTTTTTTAACTAATCATAAAATTAAAGGTGTTCATGGAGAGTTCATAAGCGGCACGGGTGGGTTGCGGAAACCTTGGGGTATTTAGTTTTCAAGACATTTTCTATGGGTCTATAGGATCCGGGAGAATTCGCATTTAGAGAACGTTATTTTCGGCACTTATTTCCGCATTTGCAGTGCAGCGATAAATCAGCATTTTCCCTGAAAATTGCCGAATCTGCGCAGTTATGCACCCAAATTATGTCCCAAAAGTTATTTTAAGAAATTTATAAACCTAGAATTGACTGATAAATTATGAGTTTCAATTGCTAAAACATTGTCCATTTCATGGGTAAGTGATATAGAACAATTTTGATATGGTGACATAATGAGGCAATCACAAAAGGAGTTGTCATTTTTCAATCTCAAACTAATAGGGTTGTACTGAAATCATGTGGATGGTTTCTTTACCGCGCGTAGCGAGGAAAATTTTGGAAATTAAGGGATTGAAAGCACAGGTTTAAGGCAAGTATAGACTCCCGGAGCACTTTTTAAATTTTTGTTATGCTAAAATGAATATGGACCCTAAATGCGTAAGTCTTCATTTAGAAAATATAACCCTTCTTCTTGATTTTCGGTGATTTTTAGACCCTTTTCACGTTACGTACGTAACGTGCCTGATCCTGAAAAAATACCCTTTTTACGTGAATTCTTGGACACGGATGATACCCCCTTGTCTATGAAGACTGATGCCCCCGGGTTTATGATATTATAATTGGTATGCACAAACAATGTAACAATAATTTTCCTTGGTTTTAACTTCACATGGTTATGTAGTTTTGATTTTCCAGCACCATGTCGCATTATTCCTTTGCACATCAAAGAGAAAGTGATCCACTTACAATGGTTTGGGGAGGGCAGTTATTAAGTTAAAGATGAACTCGGAGATTTCATGATAAGGGCACACTCAATTTTCAAACAAATCATGTTTATTGCATTCGCATAATGCTTGTCCATTGTGTGAAATAATTAAGCTCAAATCGAAATCCTTCATATAGAAATCATAACTTTGTTATAAAATCCCGGAACTGGATTTTTTGTAATACACTGTATCTTATGGCAATGTTATACTGTGCATAAATGTTAACTGCATCAAAATGAAAAATCTGATTCATCTCTAACTTTGGAATTCAGCATTTTAGGTGACTATCTTTAGTTCTAGATGATGATTTTTAGTTACTTCACAAAAAAATTATATTTTGAAATCTCTGAGTCAGCCATTAAAGTGAAAGCTAAGAGAAGGTGAAAGCTAAGGGAAGGTGAAAGTTAAGGGAAGGTGAAAGCTAAGAGAAGGTGAAAGCTAAGAGAAGGTGAAAGTTAAGGGAAGGTGAAAGCTAAGAGAAGGTGAAAGCTAAGAGAAGGTGAAAGTTAAGGGAAGGTGAAAGCTAAGAGAAGGTGAAAGCTAAGGGAAGGTGAAAGCTAAGAGAAGGTGAAAGCTAAGAGAAGGTGAAAGCTAAGGGAAGGTAAAAGCTAAGAGAAGGTGAAAGCTAAGGGAAGGTGAAAGCTAAGGGAAGGTGAAAGCTAAGGGAAGGTGAAAGCTAAGGGAAGGTGAAAGCTAAGGGAAGGTGAAAGCTAAGAGAAGGTGAAAGCTAAGAAGGTAAAAGCTAAAGGAAAATGAAAGCTAATGGAAGGTGAAAGCTAAGGGAAGGCGAAAGCTAAAAGAAGGTGAAAGCTACGGGAAAGTGAAAGCTAAGTGTTGGCAAAGGCAATCTGAAATTGCACTTGAAAATCACAAATTACGCAAAGGGGACATGCTTTGTATGATCATGAAAATAATTTTAAAATTTGAATCTAGAATTTGTACATATTTTACTTGGATTCAGTTACGTAAACACAAGGCGTTTCATAATTGCATATCGATTGCTGGAGACCGTGTGAGAGGCGATATAGTTCTATTTTTCAGATATTTATTGCTATACAGGGTATGTTTTTACTTTTGATGAAACATGTATTATGTTACCCTTTGATTTCTAGCAAAAGTGTATGGACAGTGGCATAATTGGTGGGTAATGGGTGAGATTCGCTTGGTCAGGGGATCTTACCCTTCAGGTTGCCATTCACAATATATCAACATTAAAATGGATATTTTAGGCGGGATTTCCAGTTTCATGAGGAAGATATTGCGTCGGAGGGAACGATTAACTTGCGCACGGGCTATAAAATTGTTCTGTGCGTGTCTTGTATATCTGAAATAAACACTGACCTTTCCTTCCGTGTGGACGTACTTAAGTTAACCTCACAAGCAATGTAATCCCGTAATTGGTACTCAATGCCCTTTTGTAAGTCTCTAGATGAACTCAATTATCGATGGCTCATAAATTTTAAGTGGGGCAATGAATAAATAAACTATTTACAAATGAGATAAATGTAGCGGCGACCACATACGGCCCCCAGGGCAAAGAGTGATCCCAGACAATAAGACAATATTGATCGATCAATACTGCTAATTGGCTATCAAAGATTTCTCCCGTGCGGCATATAAATGTATCCGTGTGAGTTTTTTTTTATTAAAATGTGAATATTGCGTGCCGGCTAAGATATTTTGCGTGCGACATGTTCCATCGGAGGCTTTCCTCCGAGGCAATACTTTGCTCCTGAAACTGGGAATCTTGCCTTAAGCAAATAAAGGAAAGCTGTTGTATGCTGTACTGTGGCCCTTGAACTAATCTTGATTCTTGATCTTGTTAAGTAACAAAAACCTGTGCATGCTGAAGGATAATCTGGTTTTAATTGTAAGGATTAGCTAATCGTGATTGAAACAAAAATAATTTGTTCACATTTGAAAACTTTCCAAGTTTTATTATCAATTTAAGAGATCAATTGTGATTTGTCGTAACTAAACCAAAGAGTCATATTTTAATTTGTTCAGAACTTTTTGACAACTTTTGTAAGTTAAAGGTATATAACCCAATCATGATGATCTATTGCATGAAAGTGAAAGTTAAGTTGAAGGCTAGCTGTATGGATTGAAAAGTCCAGAAATATAATGTGGATGCCTTCATAAGGGATATGCTTTGCATGCTCTTGAAAATCATTCTAAAATTGGCACATTTTTACACTGTTAAGAATAACATAAAGATGTTTCATAATGTAATGCTAAATTTGTGTACAGTTAACATAGAGATGTTTCATAATGTGCTGCTAAACTATTGTACATTAATTGCTGGAGATCGTCTAAAAGGCGATATAATTCTATTTTTCAGATATTTATTGCTGTACAGGGTATGTTTTTCACTTCACGATGAAATGTGTATTATGTTTCTTTGATTTCTATATAGCAATGCAGTGTATCAGTGGCGGATTTAAGGAAAAGGGCCCTGTCAGCAGCTTAAGGTTTGCCCTTTAGCATCAAGAAGCAACGCAATATTGTACTTTAGTGCGATTAAGGTGTGTCCAAGGGGCCCTGAGAGCAATATTTTAGGGGGCCCTGTCAGCAGCTGCTGACACTGCTGACTCTTAAATCCGCCAATGCAGTGTATGGGCAGTGGCAGTAATTGGTAGTAAGGAGTGAATTCTTGGTCAGAACCTTACCCCTCACATTAAAAGAAGGAAATTTTTTCTGTATAGCCGGGGGGTGGGGGGGTGGGCATGGCCCCAATATTTGATTTTTTCGGTTGAGATGAGCCCGTTGGTTCACTTGAAGAATTCAGGTCATTGTGCTTGAAGGCCAGATTGACGGCAAAGTATAGGTTTAGTTAAATGGTAAGCATGCGACAAGTAAATTTGACAAAATAGTGCAAGAATTAACCCTCAAAAGACATTTAAAGCAAGTAAAAACCCAATATTTTCCTGGGGCTTCCCCCAACTGGGGCTTTGCCCCTGGACCCACCCCTAGGCTACTGGACCCCACCAATTTTCTGTCCATTCAGATGTGACACTGCCCCCCCCCTATTAAAATTCTAGCTATGCCACTGAAACTTTTCCTAGGACTGTGCTGGTGTGGGAATCAAACCCACAACCTTCTGATCACAAGATGGATGCCCTATGGGGCTGTGGATTGCATGTCAACTTGTAGATTTGGTTTGAAACCATCCATGTTCTTTTTGTGGGCCGCCAGCTATAGCTGGCAGGACCACTTAGCAATCCGTTGTGCGTGTGTATGTGATGTGTCACAAATTGTTAAGTTTTTTTTTTAAAATTGACCTCAATCGAAAAGTTTAACTTCAATTGGGACCAAACTTCTGTCATAGGTGCACAATGGGATCCGTCATATGTTGATGAGGTCAAAGGTCATGTTGAAAGGTCAAAGGTCATGTGAGGTCAAGTTGAAAAATGGGCTAAAAATGTAAAATTCATCTAAATTGAAAACTTGAAGTTCAATTGGAACCAAACTTTTGTCATAGGTGCACCATGTGATCCCTCATATGTTGATGAGATCAAAGGTCACGTGCCAGGGTCAAAGGTCATGGGGGCGGCCCACAGCTTATATTCTTTGAATATAGCAAGCGCGAAAGCCGAGAACCGCGAAATTCTAGTTATTGATTTATTGTGTATAACATTCCAGTAGATTAAATTTAACTCTTAGTGAGCTCATTAAGTATTTTAAGTTTTTGTTTCTTCTGTAAAGCAAGCGGTGCATAGGGATTGCTTCCATAGTGCGTCTGTGTGTGCTAACTGAGGTAAACTTGTGTGACTCTATTATGTTTTGCATTATTCCGTCACGGCTTGTGTTTTTAAGTTTAACAAAAGAAAAGTCACACAAGTAGGCCTATACCCTCATTTAACTTATCTGTGGGTCATTCCATGCCAATTCAATAAATCGAGTACACCATCAACTCGTGGATTTCTTCCTTTTTTTGTGTATTGAAAGATATTCATGAGAAACTAAAATCCTGAAAATTTGAGCTCTGTACCTCTTTTCGTTTTCACGCTACAGCAATTTTAAATTTGAGGGGGGTCACCTCAAAAACATGTACTGGTGTGAAATTCAATATTCAGAGGGCCATAAGTAAAAAACTACACCCCTTAGATCCTTCAAACTTGGCATTCTGGATAACCTTTTGCTGCAGATTGCAAATATGTGAACAGAAAAAATGCACCTTGCCCCAATTTAAAATAACGGGGGGTCACAAATGGCCCAAAAACCACTCGGACCATACTTTGTGGGCCCATGTGGCAGGAGATATGGTCCTCCGCACTCATAGTCCACCTACAGTGGTGAAGAAAAGGGCACTCGATTCGGTTCACTCTTCACGCAACATTAGTTTTACGCTTTATTCCCTTGTCATCTATGGAGCCCGGACTATGGCTCTGGGCGGAACATATCTCCTTTTACACCGGCACAAAGTTAAAGGCACTATCAGTCATTTGCTATGTAAAAAAATGGAAGAAATAATAAAAAAATGGATTTTTGCATATCTGTAGCAATAATAGGTATCCTAAAATACCATAAAAAAAGACTAAAACCAACCTAAGGACAAATTCAGATGTTTTAGTCATTACTGTCCATACAGACACTTTTACAACACATAAATGAATGGAGATTCATATCTTTGAACACAGCAGTTTCCTTCCATTTCTGTCAATTCTTTGTTTTGAAAAAAAAATAACTTCTGAGAATTATCCAGACTTATCCTAAATTTTGTAAGCTATTCCAAATATTGTGACTCTTTCAGTTGGAGCACTGACAGTGTCTTTAACACAATACATAAACTTCCAGCCTCAACTCAAGAGGATGATTCCTACCCAGTATGCTTCCTCTTTTATTCACAAGTTTGAGGTCGTCATTGTAAGATTTTCTTGGCAGCTGTCTCTCAAAGATGGCTTTATGTAATGTTTCATTTTTAAGGTTTTTAGAATTTTTTCTGTAGTATTTATTTTTTAATCTATGTTTGTGTCATTATTTCATTAAAATTAATGTAGACTGACAGAGAAGATCATGTATTGACTCTTTGGTTTTTATTAAGTTGTCCATGTCTGTGGGGGCAGGGGTTGTAAGCCATACAACTATCTTTTGTTGGTTTACTCATTTTGGGCAATGTATTATTCCGGGGGGGGGGGGGGGGGTTCTCAGGGGTTTGTTTGGTACCCATGCTTCGTTCCAGGGGTTATGAAGGTGACCCCTAACGGTACATTTCAGTGAAATATACCCCTAGTGGGACCTATTTTGGCGAGTTGTTCAGTTTGTAAAATAACCCCTAACGGGCCCAATTTGCAGTGAAAAATCTACCCCTTGCGGGAACTGTCATTAATACGTGAATAAAAAGATACCTTTAAAATATCTAATATACAAGGGAAAAATGACACGGTGCTATGCAAGATAAAAACTACACCATGGGTTTATTTTTAATATGTTTAGGTTAATTTTTCCTATTTGTATCATTGAACCAGTCACAATCACAACTGATTTGATACCACTAGCGGGAGGGACTAGAATGTATTAGTGTGAATTTGATACCCCTTGGGGTAGGCCCGCATTTGCAGCTGTCCCTCTTTTTTTGGAACGAGCATGGGTTACCCGACCAAAACCAAGAACCCCCCCGGGGTATTATTCTGACCGTAATTTGTCCTTAGAAATTTGTCCCATTGCCATATTGGAAAATTTGTATTATGAAGAGAGCAAAGAGTGTCTTTACACAGAATGAGCTCTAAATTATGGTTATTAACACTATCTGTGTCTGTACAGAGCCAAGGGGGAAGAGATGGTAACATTAAAATGAACAGTAATTTTTTACAAACATAACATTAATCATTCCTGTAATTCTGTCACATATACAGGTACGTGGGGATACAATGATTATTAAAACCCTTTGCCCAAACTTTAGGCTACTTCTAGCCCAGATTCGCTTCAGTGGTTTCATTGTTTTAGTGCAGTAAAGTTGAACCATTGCTGAAAGCTAGTGAGACATACCAATTCTGACCAGAGCCTGCTCTAGATTTCTAGGCATAATGTCTTTCCTTAAGGCTGTTTTTCAAGGAAATTGTAACCTGATATTGGCCGGTCTGTCCACAGAAGTGTGTTTGGTAGCATGTCACAAGCAAGCAATCTTTACTGCTGGTGTGCGAGGCTCAGGAAATTGCCTAGCACGGGTCCTGGTAAAGGGTTTTAAAGGGGCATTTTGTGATTCACAACCTCATCCCCCCGACTTGCCTAAAAAAAGTGAGATTCTTATATCACCTGAACAGTTGCCCAAAGTATAGCATGTATGCCTAATCTTACATGCAAATTCAATCTACTCTGGAAGAAATTCGTAATTTTGTATTTTCTGTCTGTAAACAGTTATAGGCTTGTTAATTTAGTATAGTATAAAATAGTGTAGAGCTGGATTTTATATAAAATGAGCAGAATATACTCCACTGCAACATATCCAAAATCTGCTAAAATCTGCTTGAGGAATTTTTTTTATGAGGAGGAATAAGGGGACATAATTTGTACAGGGGTCAAATGATAAAAGTATAGAAGCGTGTTAAAATGCATGCCATCACACAGGCGGTGGGGCCAATCCTCATTCATTATAGCAACTCGCCAAAAATGTCAAAAGAAATTACAGGAATACGGAGTGCAAACCACAAACCAATTTGGGTGCTTTGATGTGGGTCAGTCATGGGTGTCACCATGACCCACATACAACCTTGTCTTCGTTCGTTATTCATACAAAAAATTCAGAAATAACCCTTCCAGTAGAGTTGATTCTTCAGCTCCAACGGTTTTGGAATAAGAAAATATTCCTTGACAATATTATAAAAAATTCAAAATTTTTTGTCAAGATTTCGCTTTTACGTGTTGAACCAATGGCGATGTCAAAAATTGGGATTTCTTGGCCGCCCTCCCCTGCCATCACATTTGATAATCCCTCCGATTAAGAAAAGGTATAGCTTTCTCTATAATATTCAAGTTCATACTAGCGAAAAAGATTTCTGATGCTCCGATTTTCTTCCAAAGTTACTCAAATTCTTCAGTTTGGTAAACTGGGGCAATGCTTAAAGGGATTCGCACCAATCATGCGAGAGAATCGAGAAATGTGAAATTGCATTTTTTAAACTTATAAATCAGAGATGTGTACAATTCCATACAGCGATTGGCGTCTCAGAATCTACACTAAACAGCTGATTGTCGTTTACACCAGTACAGAATAAACAAAGATCAATAATGTTTGAGGTCGAACTGTATTGATCATGGTGCACACCCTCATGCTTAAAATCTGTGATATTCACCGGGAAAGGCTTTTTGATCTCAAGTCGGAATTTTGATACGCACATATAGAAATGACAGAATCAAATTTTAAAAAAAATACTGTATTGTTTTATTACATGGATTTCAAGCCAACCACTTGCAGGTTATATTCACATATCTATGCCAGTAACATTTTTTGGATGTTTCGGATTAGCAAATCGCTGCATATCCCTTTAAAGTTGGACAATTTCTCTCCACCCCATGGTACCTCCACTGCAATAGAATGTTTAAGAAAGGCATATCTGCATATCCAAGTAAAACAAAGGCTGTTGGTTGGCTCCACTCTGCCTTTTTTGACTCTCTGTGTCGTCTTGACATTTAAAATCTGTGTTATTGTCGTCGATGTCCGCCATTGGTATCACCACTGCACGGATTCCTCCAGCAGGGATCACCATAGCTACTCTACACGTAGTGGAGGCAGTTCCAGTCCACCAAAGAAGAAGCCATGGAGGTCTCACTCCCCGTGGTGAACACCACAGCGCTCTCTGTGCACCACCATCGGGACCATGGCTACAGTAGTAGCCTTCTGGGAACAGGAGCAGCCCTAGCCGCCATGGCCTCGGCCTGTCCAAGATCTCTCACAGTGTCACCTCTTCAGGCCACGGACCCCCCATAGCTCAACTTCCCGTCCAGCCAGCTTTTGGAGCACTTGTAGCAGACAGCCTGAGGGAGCCCAAGCTCCCATTATAGTCTTACCACAGGAAACAGCTTCAAGACAGCAGGACCTAACCACCTGGACACACCCACCTAGGCTCACCATCGTTTTTTCACATATACTTATTGGGTGCCATTTGGGTCCCCCATTCCAGAGGATAACTTTGTCTGCAGACAACTTTTGCCGACCATGGAACAATCCGCACCTGCCCAGCCTCCTGCCAGTTCCCAGCTATGCCCTTCAGCCAACAGAACAGGAGCAGCCTACCAATATCTCCCGCTACAGGAATGGGTTAAAATCTACCAGCTCCACCAACAGATGGAGAGTTTCTCTTCAAGCTTCCCCTGATTCCACAGGATTGCTGGCGCTTGCTTGAAGCTGGACTAGAATCCATGGTGTCGACTAGCCAAGAGGTCCGCCCATAGGGGTTGGAGGGCGACCGGGCCCCAACCAAAATGACCAGCTGTACAAGGTATTTTGGTGGAACGAACGTCGCGCAAGGAAACCCGAGACCTGGAGGAGCTTGCTGGGGGGGGCGGCCTTCGGATAGACAACTGCATGCTGATCACGTTTGCCCTCCTCAGGAATGCTTACGTATCCCAGGAAGGCCCTGCAAGCCATCGCCAAGGAGAGAACTCCCTAACTCTTAAGAACCCGAAGCATGGGAAAGCGCACAGCACTTCACCCGTTTGCATATTGCCTGGAACCCTCTGAGGCGCCTGAATGCAGTTAAGGCCCTCAAATTTTGGTCGACAGGGAGCCCCTTCTGAAGGCCCAAGCAGCATGGTTATCTTGGGGGAAAGGTGGGAGCTCTTGGAGGGAGACAACCAAGTCGGCCAAGGACAGGTGCCAAATGCCCCTAAGACACAAGAAGGGTCTGCCATGCAGTTCTTCCAGCAGGGGAGCCAGAATTCAGCCCTATCAAGGCCTCAGAGATACCAGGCAGCACGCCTACTTGTCCTTGGTTTTTCACTGATAAACTGGTTTTTCAAACGAAATCCAGGTTTTTTTTTCGAATTTCGATTGTCATAGTTTTTTTGAAAAATCAGGTTTCCTCGGCGAAATAACCTGGTTTTTCAAAACTGTGACAATCGAATTGAAAAACCTGGTTTTTCGATTTTTTCGATTGGCAAATACCGGTTTCTATCAAATAAACTATGACAAGCGAATTCGAAAACCCAGTTTCATCGGCGAAAACCAGGTTTTTCGGTCGATGAAAAACCATGTTTATAAACTATGAACAATCTAATTCGAAAGGGAACCTGGTTTTTCGATTGAAAAAACCAGGTTTATCACATAAAACTATGGAGACAATCTAATTGAAAAACCAAAATAACCGTCGAAAAACGTTTCTTCTCGATCGAATAAACCTGGTTTTTCGAAACTCTGACAAATCGAATTTCAACAAAACCGTGTTTTTCGTTGAAAAAACAGGTTTTATCAAAAACTATGGCAATCGATTTCCTGACAACCAGACATTCCTAACCCTAGTAAATTGTTGTTTATGGCACACTACATGAGCTTATGAGCTAGCAGCGCGCGACAGATAGACTAACATGTCAACATTAATTCAGCTTGGTGTTTATTTATATCATATCAATTAATCATTAAAGATCGATATTCGTTAATAAAGAATACATATATAATTCCATACATTAATATATTTGATTTCGTGCTTTCCATCCATATGATACGTTCAAATGCACTACATAAGTAGCCTAGGTGGTTTCATCGCACGGATGACAGAGTTTGATGCGTAGTATACAAGTAACTCCAACGGATTCATGGAATTCGATTGTCTAGTTTTTGTTTGATAAACTTGTTTTGTTCGATCGAGACATCGGGTTTTTCAAAAACTATGACAATGAAATTCGAAAAACCTGTTGTTTCGAATTAAAAAACCAGGTTTAATCAATTTAAACTATGACATTACGAAATTGTAAAAACCCAAGTTTAGCGGCGAAAAAAACGGTTTCCTCGGTCGAAAACCTGGTTTTTCGACAACTATGACAAATCGAAATTCAAAAAACCTGGTTTTTCGTTGAAAAACAGGTTTCTCAAAACTATGACCATCGATTCTCCTTGAAAACCATAATTCCTAACCATAGTAAATTGGTGGTTTGTGTGGCCACACGACAAAATGAGCTCATGAGCTATCAGCGCCGACAGATAACCCTACCCGGCTGTCAACATTAATTCAGCTTCGTTGTTTTATTTTATCTCATAGGCAATTAATCAATTAAGAAGCGATATGTCGTTAAATAGAATAAATACTATAATTCAATACATGATAGATTTGATTTAGTGACTTCCATTCCAATATTAATGACGTCAAATGCACTACAAATGTCTCCTAGTTTGGCTTTCATCGCACCGATGACAGAGTTGATGTGCGTAGTTACAAGAACTCAACGGATTAATGGAAGTCGATTGTCATAGTTTTTTTTTTTTTGATAAACCTTGTTTTTCGATCGAGAAATCATGGTTTTTTCAAACTATGACATCGAATTCGCGAAACCTGTTTTTTCGATTAAAAAACAGGTTTATCAAATCAAACTATGACATCGAATGAAAAACCAAGTTTATCGGCGAAAAACATGTTTCTCGGTCGATAAACCAGGTTTAATCAAAAACATGACAATTAAATTCAAAACCTGGTTTTTTTCTTTGAAAAATAAGGTTTATCAAATAAACTATGACATCGAATTGAAATACCAAGTTTAATATGGCGAAAAACCAGTTTTTCGGTCCGTAACCAGGTTTTAATCAAACTATGACAATCGAATTTCAAAAGGTTTATCGAATTGAAAAACTATGACAATCGGAATTCGAAAAACAAGTTTTTTCGGCGAAAAAACAAGGTTTTTTCGCTCGATAAACTTGGTTTGTCAAAAACTAATTACAATCAAATTAGAAAAAAAACCGGTTTTTGATTGAAAAAAACAGAGTTTTCTTCGTTTCTTTCTTCTTGGTCGATACCTGTTTTTTTCGAAAACTATGACCATCGAATTCGAAAAACCGTTTTTTTGATTGAAAAACCAGTTTTATCAAAAAAACTCTGAACATTCGAATTGAAAACCTGGTTTTTTTTGATCGAAAAACCAGTTTATCGCGAAAAACCAGTTTATATCTGTTCACTATTGTGCCATATACTTGCCATAACTAGTAAATTGCTACGGGCTCATCCATTTTTCCCACAATCTTTCGGTATTATTCCAGTCTTGAGAATTTTCAAACGTTGACGCCAACTTTTTTTTTCAATTTTAGAAACAGACTTAGGTACTTCCCGGACCGCCGTAACCCACAAAATTACCAAGCGAAGAAACACAAGACAAATTAAGTAGATGTCGTGTCATGACCTTTGACACGACATCGCCATGCGGCGCTGGTCCGTTGTAACTGAACTTTACAACCTTCACATAGCAGTTTCATACCCTTGTCCGACAGGGAAATGGCTAGGTTTTTCGCCATCAACAACCATCTTCCAGTTGCCAGACTCTCGTTGTGCCTTGATAAGGGTCCCGATGTGGGCCTTGCCACACGTAAGAATGTCCAGCGCCCTCTTGTGTTCCTATGCCAGTTCCACCAAAAGGACAAAGGTCATTCAAGTTGGATCAAGGATTGGAGAAGGTGACATGATGAGTGTGAAGACGTGCATGATGTAAGCGCAATAAAGATTTACATTTATATATGATATCTCATCGAGTGATCTCTACTCTACCCTTTGAGTCAATTCCTCCCATTGTAACATACACGTTACATTTTTGGGGTGAGCGATTCAGGGGCAAGATACTGGTAACCAGCGCAAGCTAATTCGTGACAGGTTTTCTTTTCTGTGACTTTTGATTGGATTCTACAGAGTACAGGCATGGAATCGGACGTTTGGCTTGCGTATCAAATGTGGACAAGTTTTAATAGCCTGATGTGAGCAACAAGTTCTTGTACTCCGATTGGATCATGAAACCCTGTGTAATGTGGATTGGTACAGATTTATGATACGGACTTTTATGATTGGATGGAGATCAGCCAGAGACTGCGTGCGATGGCGACGTGTTTTAACTAATTGAACTTGTTTAATGGACAATACAGGGATGGCGACGAAATTAAAACGTAGGAAAATAGGGCCACCGAAGCAAGCAGCGGCCGCAGATGGAGCAGGTGAAAACGAGAAGGGTAGGCGTACGTGGCCTACAAAACAGGACAGCGCACGAGACATTACCTTGTGCTGTGGTGATGTATTTGGCATTGGACAGGTTGTGCTAGTTTTGGAATGAACGTTAACGAGCTTGTATAAAGCTTATCGACCACGTCTTTCCTTGTGATGGACATTGCACCCGTATTTGAACTAGAAAGTGCCAACTATATATTGAAATTCTGAGAGCTGTTTGGAATCTATTCGTCTGAGCCATGCCATCTGCACGACAGCAGAATTTTGTTTTGTGAATTTACGTGCATTTCCGCTTTATCCTCACCAACATGATCAAACTTCTAAAGCCAGTTCTACAGTTGCCACTGGAGCATACTGAACCAGAGCTGCCCATTTCAAAAAGTTTGAAGACAGCGTCGCGGAAGCATGAAACGATAGCAGGACCAGTACGATATCAGCTTCCATTGGGAAATAAAATTTTATTGTGAAACCCAATATTGTAAATATGGAAGAAGCAGGTCCAAAACTAGTAAAATAAGGACAGTAAATTTAAGTTCAGGCGTCACTTTTATTTTGACGTGCAAAAGTACTGCAGTCTAAGATTTTGAGGAACATCGACAAAAATTCGAAATTTTAGTTTTGCCCATTTATTTTGCGCAAAATTTAGTTTGTAGTGTTGAAGACCAGTAAATTAGGATTTAGGCCATCTTCATGCAATGCCAATTTGAAACAACTTTTGTGACTTGGGTTTTACCGATCGAGTTAACCATTGATGTTCCTTCATATTGGTCGTGACTGCATGTGCAAAAAGCAGCATTTTGAACTGATAATACGAATGAGGTCGTATGCCTCGAGTGTAAACGCTAAGCAGGAATGACTGAACAAAATTTTCAAGAAGGCGTTTGTATGTATTAGGATGGGAAAATGAAAAGTGCGGTTTTTGATGAGGAAAAACGGAAACTTTTTGGGTTTTGGACGTGAGTGATATGAAACTCCCGACTGGGACCGGTGGAGAAGTACTTTTGTCAAGTCTATAAATGTGTTAAATGCTATGTTATCTTGGTTCTTTTAAATGCCAGTATAAGCAATATTCCCACTGTACGAGATCGCAAAATTAAGTGACCACAGTGATGTCTCAGTCATTGCCCTTGACGGTACTAAAGAGGTAAAGCGCAGTGATAGTCAGTGATAATAGTTCTATTGTGGTGAAATGTGAAAAGTGGGCATTTGTACGATAGAGCCATTTGGGAACTTCCCAAGTGTACCACTTTTTGTTTGTAAGTCACCTAAATATGGAAAGAGGCAATGTTTAGGGATGGAGATTTTTTTCTGAGAAGCCTTCCCATTCGCCGCGTTCTCCATGACAGGTCACATTTCATGTAAATCAATGTGGAATGTAAAAGCGATTTTGAAAAAAGAAATCGTTAGCTGCCCCTCGGATAGCTTTGAAGCCATTGAGCGCGCTTGTAGGGATGTGGTATTGTCGATGTATTTTAAAACTTTTCAGTTTTGGCATTTTATTTCCAATTTAGTGGTATATATCAGTCACTTGGTCACTTTACAATTGTATTTTTTCCTCCAAATTGGCCGTTAGGTGGGTGCTCATTGATTTTAGCCGCGGCGTGGATTAGCTACCCCATCATTGAAATTGTGCGCATACCCTCACTTTGGTGTGTACAGTCCCTTTCATGTTTACCGCCGCCGGATGTTCTCGCGCGTAGGAATCCCGGCGACGCGGTAAAACAGGGTCTCTACAGGGCTCCACCGACAGTCTATTTATAGTATAGTGTGAATGTGTTGACTAAACTGGTGATTTGGGTTCCTATCGTACCTCTCTAACCATTCACTTTCCACGGTATCAATATTGTGTCATAATAAACAAACTTTTGGGGCTTGACTTTCCAGTAGGTGAGTGGAATTTTGACAAAACTTCAACTTATTTTTTTAAAAATTTTGATTTAGAGAAAAATGCTTGAACTCATTCCCACTAGTGCTTGCCATTTTTCTGATAGATTCCAACTGTGGTATTTGATTGCTAGCCATCTCATTTTACGTTTCCTGTGATGAGATGCATTTTCTTCAATGGATCAAACTTTTAGCGTGCTTAGTAAGATCATTTCAAACCAAGTCATATAGCAGGTTTATTCGGTATGGCTCCTAGCTATCTTGCCTTTAATGGTGGTAAGCTTTTCTATAGCCTTTATTGCACTTTTGGGCAAGATTTTATGAAAAACTTGTAAGAACGAAATGTAAACACTAGCTCGAGTGGAACTCGCTTGGGGGCGAGGGGGTGATGTCACGAGTGGGCTTGCCACACTTATAAATTGGTCAGCGCCCTCTTGTGTTCCTAGGCATCCACCGAAAAGTCACAAAGGTCATTCAAGTTGGATCAAGGATTGGAGAATTTGCCTGATGTGTGAATACGTAGTGCTGATTAAGCGCATAAGATTTCAATTTATAATATTATATCGTCAGCGAGTGATCTTCTAGCTCTACCCTACCTTTGAGTCTAAGTTCATCCATGTAACAATACACGTTAATAGCATAGCACCTGCAAAAGAGAGTACCCAATGTCCTTTGTTTACCTGGGCGAAGTGCTGATCGTTGCTCCCAGTCTGATCCCTCAGTCGCTTTCCTCCAGATTGTCAGCTGATGACATCCTTGGGCCTCATCATCAACATCTAAGAAGTTGGCTCTCTTCCCAGCCTCCAAACAGTGGGGTTTTGCTGGGCTCCATCCTGGATTATTCCAGGGGAATAGCCTTCCTACAAGGCAGAGGATCTCGACAGTTTGTTTCAGTGATAAGTTAAAAGTTTTTTTGGTATGATACAACTATAGGTCATGAGCCCATAAACCGAACCCCTGCACCCCACGGGATTTTTGGAGACCACATTTTTTGGAAACCTTATACATATAGCAATCCAAATCAGGTTGTCTGCAACACTCCCCATCCTGGGTTAAAGAGTGAGGGCGGCGTTTTTCAAAGGCGGCCATATTCCTTAATGCCCTTTTTTGACATATATCTTTAATCTTTATTTTTTGATCCAAATTCATATGCACTATGGACTACTTAGTGGCACCAAAACACACCCACGGAAAATAGTTGAACACCTTTTGCATGCTTAACCTGCCTCTAGAGGGCGTCATATTTCAAATGGCCGCCAAATCATGAAACATCCGTGTATTTCTCACTTAATACCTCTTTAAAGGCAAATGCCGTTGTCACCTATTAAAATTATACTTTGCATGCAAAGTTTGGGATTAGTTTGAGGTAAAGTAAAACACTTAAAAATGAATAAGTTGCCCCTTTTAAGTGTATATAAGAGTGCACTTGATGTGGTCTTATGACTTACTATACACTAGACCACAACCACCAGCTCCTCCTTAATCCTGATCAACCTTCACCTGCATACCCATGGTTTTCTTGAGTCTTGATGTGTTGACGGATGTTACCAGTGGAGCAACCGCTACCTTCTTAATACTGCTTGCGAGAGATTCAGGCAGGGAGTGTACGCGTAGCGCCGCACCAACTCGCCCGCATAATTTTGTTTTTAAGAAATTACTACGTACTTCAACACACAGGTGTTTGGATTTGTCTATGTGGGCCTCAGGGAGGAATCCCGGTGAAGTGGAATCATGCCTCTCCTGTTGCTCTGTGGCCGGGCGACCGGCCTGATAATGCGGGAGCCTGTCGTTTTGTCTGGCGCACAGGCTCATATTTCAAAGGGAGACTCAAAGGGCCTTTAGATGGCCTCGCCCCTTTTGTTAGGAGCACCATCCATCAGCGGGCAGGTCCATCCGTGGCCCTGTGTAAATGCTGTTCCTTCCGTCTGCTCGGGCCGTTCCCAGGCGTCACCTTTGAGTGACCTGGTCTGGAGCTCCCTGGAGCATGTTGATATTCCTTATTACTTAGGAGTCACCTTGGACTGGTCAGTCTCTCTAAGACCCCACATCGGAAGCAGTTGTGTAGCTATGGGAGGGCAAGGGGAGGGGCATAATGCCCCTGACACACCCCTAAGGGCGCTGAAAGGATGTTTCGGAAAAATAAAAAACTACCATCGTGTGGATTTTTTTTCGTTATTGTCACAGGCAGTATAGTTTTTCTGCTTCAATGTGTATATAACTAACTGAGATCTCTCCGACAGGCACCAAACATGCTAGTTTAACTCGAGTCTTCCCGGGCCCTGAACCCTAACACCGCCAGGGCATATAGTTCCCTGCTTCCGTATTGTGAGATAACCGAGAGCTCCTGGATGCGCGGAAACCATGTCGCGTAAACCACAAGATCTTCTGGGGGCTCCCGCCCCTGGACCCCGGCACTTTCAACATAGTTCATCTGCTTCAAAGATAACTGAGCATAACTGAAGAGCCCTCCGAATGCAGCAAGCATACTAAAACTGAAGAGGTTCCGGGGCTCACCTTGCCCACCCGCCCCAGGGCCAAGTATATTTTTTCATCTGCTTCCGATAATGAGATAACTGAGATCTCTCCGAAGCACTCTAAAACATGCAGTTCACTGTAAAGCTTCCAGGGGCTCCGAACTCTAGACCCCCGCCAGGGGCAGTATTGTTCATCTGCTTCAATGATTGTGAGATAAAACCGAGAGCTCTCCGGATGCGCGTAACATGCTAAAAAAACCCAAGAGCTTTCTGGGGCTCCGCCCCTGGACCCCCGCAACGTTCAGCATAGTTCAAGATTAGGACATAACCCCTTTCCGAAAGCACTCGAACATGTTTAAACTCAAGAGCTTTCTGGTCTCTGCCCCTGAACCCCCACAAGGGGCTTTCCCTGTTACCCTGTATGCCCCGCATGCGCTGAGATCGACGGAGCTTGCCCTGGTGTGCCATGTGTGGCGGATCCTGCCCTGAAGGAGACAGCCCAGAAGCTTGCCCCGTCGTTTGATGCCTCCTGTGGTCTTCGCATGGTTCTTCGGCCAGCTCCCGCGGACAACTTATACATCAGCAGCATGTAGCATTCATGATCATAGCTGCTAGTATCTGTTCATAGAGTGGCCCTGTGTTTGTACAGAGGCCGGCTGCTGCCCGCCGTAGTCCGGGGTAGTTTCTTAGGCAAGTCCCCGGTCCTTTGAGTAGTGTCTCTAAGGAGTTTGGGGGCGTTGCTTGTGGAAATTAAGACTTGCTGTCAACCAAGTGGCATCTAATTGGTATTGAGCCAGCCTGGTGACGTTTTCCTTTCCGCCTGGGCCTGGCTTCTCGCGGGCTGAGTTGCGGTGTCTCAGCTGATTGATATCCAGAATCGCCCGATCTACCTGAAGCATATCAGGACACTGGAGCCTCTCTTGGTCTGCCCAATTTTGGTGCAACAATGCAAAGACAAGGACCTTTCAGAATTCAGTGGAAGCAGTTAGACATTGCACCCACTCCTCTGGCTAGTCCCTTTGAGAACCACTGTTTTTTGGATATGATAATAAAATTCCAATTTTGATAACTAATTGGGTAATTGTTCAATTGGCGAGCTTTTAAGCAATGCTGTTTCCTGGTATACGAGCTTAAATGCAACTCTCCTTTGATTCAGATTGATCTTTCTTTCCTCCTCCTCTTCTTGAGTCATGTCTTAATTGTCTTCTTCTGTATAAGATTATTATTCCTCTACTATTATGTCAGACAACTCTTTTGGCATTAACTCTCCTGATAGCCACTTGTATCTAGTGCTCCATCATTTAACTACCAACCACGATCACTGTGTAGGATTTCTTCTGGCTCTGCCACAGCTGCCTGGTACCAAATCATGGATTGATAATTGGCTCCTGATTGCTCTAACAATCCCGCATACGAGTTCTCTGGGCACATCACGATCTTCAAGGCTTAGGAAGCATCATACTTTACGTTTGACTAAACCTCGTCTACCTGAGTCATTTGTGTTGTAACAAACTCCCGACAAAACCCCCCCCCTGTATTCGTTTACTAGAACATCCGAGTCCTGTAATTTTGTACCACAGGTAGCTTAAAGTTTCTTCTTCTCCCTTGGTAATAAATAAGGCCAACATCCATTATGACGGTCACTATGACGTCATATGTTGAGACAGTATGAAAATACATGACTAAATATGGGTTGAAAAATTGATATTTGCAATTTTAAGCGACTCAAACACCTACATTAATTATAGCACTAAAATGCTCTCAATTAATAAAACTAGTCATTTCCATCGAGTAGAGCCAAAAACCCGGCATGAAAATTTGATATTCCTAACATTTTTTGCGAAAATTGAATTTTACCCTATGTGTGTCTTGGAAATTGACAATTGTGGCTTACATGCGAACTTTTGACGTCATTGTGACGTAATGCAAGGCATGTTGGTACTCATTTTAAGATCAATGAAAGAGGAGGACCATTAGCTATCTATATTGGTACCAAAATCAAGTTGCCTAGGATGTTCGTTTGTGCTAGCATGTTGGCACTTCTTCTGAAGGGGGGGTGGTAGTTGGCATTTTTGGCAAGCCATTTGAAAAACGCCCTCACCGTTTAACAAGGGTGGGGGGGATTTTTGCAAGAACAACTGATTCAATTGCTGATGATGGGTAATAGCTTCACAAAAAAATGGTTGTCTCCAAAAATACCCGGGGGGTGAGGGGGGGTCATGTTGCCAGTAAGGTCTAATACGTTCATGGAATAATTTCCAAATACCCTTTTATTTCATTTGAGAAATGTTAACACCAACTGAAGTTACGGTAATTGTGCAAAAAATGTAACAATTACTCAGTTTATACCTGTTGAAATGAGAAATTAATTGATGGGTTGATGAAGCTCAAATCAGCTATGTTATACTCGATTCGCGTGATACGTTAGTCCCCCTGGAGTTTTGGACTATTCAAATAAGTCGAAGAGGGGATCTACCGGGAAAATGTAAGAATTCAAATGCACGTGCAACACCTGATTATCATGGAGGACACTGCGGTCATTTAACTCAATCAGCTGCCACTAAATACAATTTCCTTCAGGTAAGAGGAAATGCACTCTAGTGTATTTCAGGCCTTAACATTCCTCACAATACATGATTAACAGAAGTCCTTGCGCCCTCATTGATTTTTCACCTCCGCAAAGAAATATCGGGGGTCACATATCAGATGAATCCGAGTTGTAGTATAAGTTAAATGTATAATCAAACAAAAGACAATTGTAACACCAGAAAGGTCACAACAAGCACTAATGTAGTAACTTATTTTCACTTCCAATTGTTTTTATAGATCCAAAAACTTCTTGTTGAAACCCTTTCACGGTTTGGTGTGGATATTTGTTCATTTACTTTGCAATACATTAATTTGAAGGAAAGTAAGCATATAAAGTCAAGGTTCTTATATATCCCCTGTTATTATAATGGGGTAGATAGTCTCGTTTGGTATTGGGTTATATCAGAGGGCCCCAGGTTCGATTCTCAGTTAGATCGCTTACATGTAAAAAGTTTACTTACATGAATTAATTTACAGCCAAATTAGATCAATAATGATATTTAAACACATAGTACCTCAAACTCTTTTTCGTTTTTTCCTCTTTTCTTTGCTATATTTCCCCACATACCTACGAATATTATTTTTAGTTGTCATCAACTTAGTTATAGAATTAAACAAACTTTGATACTTTCGGTCTGTTTTTTGTCTTCTAAATAAGCGCATAAAGTAATGTGATTTTGAGTACACATTGGCAAAACATAGGGTGTTAAAATATAACACCGCGGGTGTTTAGTAGACCACAACCAATATGGTGTCAAATTCAAACACCTTTGGTGTTATGGTTAACACTATTTGGTGTTTTAAAACACCACAATGGGTGTTAAAATAAACACAAAGGTGTTGAATTTGACATCCTCTTGGTGTGATATCTCCTAGAAAACCTGCGGTGTTAATTTTAATACCCTAGTTTTTGCAGTTCAGTAGAAAATATTATTCACATATCGCCATCTCATTTAAAATACAATGATAATGGTACATTTAAAAGATTACTCATTAAGAATTACTCAATATAATAAAAGCAACCCGATTTACACTTCGTTTTATTGAATAGATAGAGAAAATCATTTCCTTTCAATTCCAATAACGAAGATGTTTATATGGAAAATTATCCGTTCTGCATTTTCAATAAAATAGGCCCCTACCACTTTGATAATCAGAAAATGTTGGCAATTTGAATTGAAATAACGTCAAATGTCTTTGAAAAAAAAATAAAGTTAACGCATGGGAAGCCACCTCAGTAGAAATGCCGGCACACTGTCATCTTAACTTCAAAATGGTTTGTTTTTTTTTACATAAAAACTATACTGGTACGGATTGCTGTGAAACTTCAAAGGGGAAACTATATATACGCAATGGTCCCCCCTGTTGATGACAAAAAAAAAATAAAATATAATATCCATGGAAGTCAATTTCCATTTCAAATTGTACCAATCAATAGACACTCCGAAGTCGTTTTGTTTTTTACATTTTAAGAACAACGTTGGACACTAGTGCCAATATACTCTTCCTTATTTTTTGTTATGAACTTAAAATTAATTTTTCGTACGAACGCCCCTCGTAAATATAACTACAAATCAAAAGACTTGATATTATATAAAGCTTTCTTCCTGATAAAACCGTGATCGTTGATTCCTTCTGCAAAAATCGCAAAATAGACACCTTCAAGCATAAACAGATAAATCACAACAGTCCACTTAACGGTTATGGAAGTTATTATGTCGCATATTCAAAAACCCCGGGGTGTCAGTTAGACAACACTTTGGCTGTCCTTAGTCTGTGTACGTACACATGTAGCCATGCATAAGGCAATTTGAAAGACACAAAATACTGTAAAGTTTATGTCAAATTTCAGCTATAAAGCATCAAGCTGGATTTTTAGTCGAGATTGGTCGAGTATCACCGTTACGTACATTAATGAAATTTTCGAATTATAACTGTTAAGTCAAGGTTTATAAGCAAATACTATACCTTTTACAAGAAATTCTGGCAGCATCTGCTACACAACGTCCCAAATTACGCTTTTTTACAGGTTTCCATTCAATTAATATATCTATATTGATGTAAATATTTTACATTAAATAGTAAGTTTGATATAAATCCATTCTATTTTACAAAATAAAAAATAAACCTCACAGTCCTCGTTTCTAGCTTCATTGGCATTGTGTCTGTAAGAGCTGACGGCCCTGGAAACTGCAGCCAAGCCAGAAGTCCTTTTCTAGCACCCTGCCGCAGGCAAAGTATGTTTACTGTTCAATAAACCACCGTCGAGGCGATCGATCGACTCTCTTTGAGTACGCCAAACAGCGAATGCGCATTTGTCCCGCTTTTGACATATAACATACGACTTTTTTTGAGTTTTTGCAACCGACCAATTCACTTTTATAATTAATTTGACAGGAAAACAAGGATACTTGAATTGAAGCGTGCTCAAAATGCGGAGAACTTTCAATGTCCACCTAAATTCAAAGTTTAGATATGGAAGTTTCATAATTCTGTAAAACTTCATCGCCGATATCTCGAAATGTGCCTTGGTCGATTGGCCCATGTTTGAAGATTCGTGAGCTATAAGTGTGTTTAACATGTTTCGTTAAAAACATAAACTAAGTGTGCTGGTCGGCTGTGTCGTGCATCAAGCATTCATATTTATCATGAACTGGATTACAGTACCGTACGTCCCAAGGTCAAGGTCGATTGATATTTTTTGACGATTGTAAGGTGGGCAAAGGTCAAATGCCATCTACATCCTGTACAGGTCCCTAGAGAAAATGACTAACCTGACACACCGACAAGGGTTAAGCGGGATTGTCTGTTATAGAACTTTCCTCGTTTACAAAGCTCCGTGATTTTTTGGTACAATGGCATTTAGGAATTTCAGGGATATAGAACCCCTCCATATCACGCGACCTTACCCTCCGACCCAGTGGCGTACCAGCGGGGGGGGGGGGCAGGGGACAGACCTACCCCCCCCGGACAACTAAAATGGCGGATGAAGGAGTAAAATAACAGAATAAAAGGTGAAAAAGGGGAAACAGAAGGAAAGGGAGAAGAATGGAAAAGAGAGAAGAAAGGGGAAGGAGAAGAAGGGAAAGAGAAAGGAAGGGGGAAGAAAGGTAGAAACCGTGACCGGACCCGGGCCCAGGACCACGCCGCCCCGGCCCGCCCCGCCCCCGCTCGCCCCCCTTTCCTGCGCGGGCCCCCGCATCACCGGGCCGGAGCCGTGCCACCCCCTCGCCCCGGCCGGCCGCAGGCCCTCGCGCGCCCCCGGGGCCGACTCACTCACTTCTTGCTGCGGGCGCCAAGTGTAGTATTGAAGCAGTATTTCCGCCTCCCGCGCCCCCCCCCCCCACCCCGCTCTTCAAATTCGATCGACCCGCGTGCAAAAATATGGTCCTACTCACCTGCGACGTAGCGAGACGCAAATTGGGGACACTTCTTGAGTCTTCCCCCCCCCCCCCCCCAAGGCCTTAGTCTGCGGTTACGCGCCTGTCTTGTACCAAATCCTAATCAGGAGCATGAAGGAGTACTACTTGTCAGTAGCGTGCTGAAACGGAAGGAGCCAGGGGAACGTATACCTCCCATTGGTTTGCAGTCGGGGGAAATCATATGCGAAGCATATAGTTATATTAAAGGTGCACGAGAGATTTTGGGGCGTGCATATTTGTCATAGTAGTGTTTCAATATGATGAGATCCCCATAGATTTCGTACTTGTATTGGCCTCACAAGCGAAAGTGAAAACAGGCGATTTTGATTTTTTATTTTAAATAAATCATATTCTGAATTAGTACAAATAATAAAGTAGAAATTTCACAAATTTGTTTCCAAATGGAAATAATTCTCAGCTTAATCCCTTTCCCACGTGGGATGTGTTTTGATAGAACCTTTACATTAGTGCAAAATCTGCAATTTCAATTTTTTTATGAACAGTAGCAGAGTCCCTCCCTGAATGTTACTACTTGTATGGAATGGTTCCCCCTCCGGGAATCAACTACAGGGAACAGCATCAGCAGCACCCCCTAACTAAAACTGAAATTCTGCGCTATCTTGTATTTGTATGGCTATTTTCAAGCCTAAATAAGGAGTAAACCTGGTACGTCCGTAACTTTCACTTTCCCCCACTTTCTTCAACGAACTGCCGAAGCCCCACAGAGTTTTCCAAGTGTTTGCGTCCAGGCCGAGACCAATCCTCTTCCACATCCAGAAGCATGTGAAAGATTCTGTCGTCAACTTTGTTAACTGCTCCTCAACGAAATAAAAGATTTGTTTAAAAACATTTAGTATTTTAATAATACCCAGAAACAAAACAAAAACAAATTCAACTTGTACCTTACGATGCATGCAGACGATTTTCTTTCTTCCCTGTTCTTTGTAACGGGAAATTTGTAGAATTGATAGTTCAAATATTTACCTTCTCGGAGAAAATTTCCTTCAAGACCCAACTCAAAGGCTTAGTTGCTTCCAGCTACTACCGACAAGTGTTGTGGCCAGGGTCACAATTGTTTATCTCCACTATTCTCTCGGGTGCGTTGGTTGGGATGATGGTCGAGCTATCGAGGCTTCGTTCATGTGTCCGTGCTCTTTTTGCCTAATGAAAATGATTCGTAAATAGGAACAAGTTCCCTTCACTACAAGATTCGCAATTACTTCGAAACACAGTGCAGTGTACTTACATTGTTCTTGATATTACAAGAGTTACAAAACTTACTAACCTGCTGCTTGTTCTTGTTGTGGTCAGGTCGGTTATCGTCCCTGAAGATCTGCAATCTCCATTTGAATTTGTTGTCCTCTCAGCGAAGGTCTTTATTTTCAGCATCAAGTTTCTCGCTTTCCTTCACAGAGAAAGATGACTAATACTATTCTACACCGCTTGTCTGTCATTTGATTGACACCCTGGGAAGAATTGGGAGTTAGAGTCTACAATGTGCACCATAATCTGGTCAAATGAAGTGTATTCCTGAGCCCTCCTTACAGATTGAATGCCCTACATGCCTTAGAACTTGGACCAGCGGCGTCGCAAAAATATGAGGACGCACACTGGGGGCCACAGATCGAGCTCTTGATTTCCGACTTGGTCGGAGTCAGGAGATCACGAAATTTTCATTTAAAATACTATGCCGCTCTATCAAGAGCACAGTAAATATTAAAAACTGGACAAGTTTAATTGCGACTAAAACGATTTAAATTAACTTAGGATTTGTGGAAGCCATTTGGAGAAAAGAAATTATGTCAATTTCGATTGAGATTCGAAACATTTGGTGTGGATGTTATTTAAATTTTTTTTATTCGTTACGTCCCTATGGTAGATTCCGTTACGTCCCTAGAGGAAATGACTATAAACCTGACGATCACCGCAAAAAAGGGAGTAGGCCTACGGTATTGTGCTGTTAGATCTAGGACACTCCCCCTTCCCCTACGCACAGGCAAGGGTCTGTCCGTATTTTTGGAAGTGGCAAAATGACATTTAGGGATTTAAAGGTCCCCAGAAATGCAAAGAATTGATGTGGTTTTTTGTGTCAAGTCTACAGGAGGGGCGATAAAGCATTCATATATTTGGGTTGGTGATACATCATATGACGATGATTTTCAGAGAGTATAGAAATTCCAGGTGACTGGTGTGAATCTAAATTCATGACACTGACAGAAATCAATCGTCACGCAACTGATTCCTGGATTGTAATTCATTTTGGTGCCCATGTTATATGGAATGGTAAATCCCAGTACAGATTTGGACTAAGGTTTATCATCTCATTTCCCCTCCTGGACCTTTAAGAGATATAATACGAAGTCATATCGAAGATAGTCAGAGGTAAAAATTTGAGCTGTAATGTTTTTGACTATCATGAAACATAAAACATGTTCCAAGCTCTTTAACTTACTGCGTATCAGACAAAAACTTCCAGCAGTATGTGTCGACCCTTTGTTCATTCCAATTCTTTTTGCTGAGCACATACTATTTCTCGAATTCAATCTTGAGGCTTCGATTTTTATGTCCATTACTTGGATGTAGAAATGGACTGGTATTGCTTGTTAACTGAAAACAAACAGGATGTGTTTAAAAAATAATTATCCAGTGTGCCTGTAAAAGAAATTTGATTTATAGACTAACCTACTCTTCAAGTCGAAAATTCACAAATATTGAGGAAACTCTTTTACCAGTATTACAACGCAAGCCTTACACTTTTTGGATATAATATTTTATTATGGTTATTATACATCAAAGGCTTGAACCATTTCAATCACATTTCACTGCAACCTAAAAAGTAAATAATCATTGTATATTGCACAAACATGTTAATTTGGCCTCTTTAATAAATAGCACTACCATTTGGGTTCCAATGAAGTTTCTATGAGAACTCATTCCCCTGCTAGCCGCCGTTGTAGAAACTCAATTGATGTCAAGCTCATTTTAGATAGGCCACGAGCAAACGCTTTTTCTTTCGAAAAGAAAGGCCGCCTTTAAGAAGCAGCATAGTTTCTGCTCACTCTTCTCAAGGCTTCATAGAAAGAGAATACGTTTGGCTCGCTTTCAAAAGAGACCGTCTCCAGTGCCCATTTGGTACCACCAAAACAATCAGGAAGACTTGCTTCATCAGTTTTCTTTTTTGCAAGAGAGTACTTCATTTTTTGTGCAATTGCAGCGATCGGAAGACGATACTTCATTCGAAACACTCCGTCATCTGAAAGATCAGGAGCATTTTTCCGCTCACAGAGGCCGCGAAATCTGTTTCATTCTTTTCATTGATGTTATCAACACATGTTTCCGATATCCATTCACAAATCGGTGTAGTACCTGCTATCTCGACAACACGCTTCTATTTGAAATCCTAACTTCACCCTGCCGGTTTTGTTATCGTCTAAACACTTCAGAAGGAACGAACTTCAGTCTTTCTTTGCGAAGTTTTCGACGGCTAAACAGCCTCGAATTGACGGGCGCCCATCACTAATACAAACACGTTTTTCAATTGGATTTTCATTGCTGAGTATGGATCGATTCTCAACAGTGGATCTGCATTTCCATACAGATAATTCGATCGCGATCCAGTTTTGGCTGATAATCACTAAAAACCAGATCCTGCAATCCAGTTAAGGTTCTACTCGGCAGACCTGAAACCCGTGCATGGTCATCTCGGCATAATACTCCCCATTTCGATGATCAGAAAAATACGTTCACTACTTGCGTTTGCATACCACCGCTGCAGAATGATACAGCACCTGGTATTGCTAGCTTTGCGACCTAAATACAAGCCATCTTTCGTTCGTTTTACTTACACGACAAACCACTTTATCCTTCGTAGCTGATGTAGCTGGAGAGGATTGGTCCCTTCATTCTGTGGGGTTTTCACGTTAATAAAATTCGAAAGGACGTGCGTTTGTCGTGTACTGTGAAAGTTCGTAATTGTCCAAGTTCGGGAGACCTTTTAATATGGCTGTTTTTGTATCAGTCCAGACTAAATCGTACAGAAACGATGACTGGTTATTTACTCATTCAGGTGGTAAACTAAAACGTGTGGACTTCCTCCCCTTTTTTCCTTGTAAACAATAAGCAATATATATGGGCGTGGTCTGGTACCGATGGCTATAGACGATCCCCCACTATGATTTGGCAATTAATAGTGTTAATATGTGACTGACTGCTTGTTTGGTATTATCGCGGCAAATCCCTGTTTTCACAAAATCATGAGCACTAGCGATCTGATCCAAAACACATCTGTAACTATGCACCGATTAAATCTATACCCTTTTTCATTTATCTTACTGTGGGTTCTTACAACCTATTTATGGAACATTACATTTTTGGCATACTTTATTTTGTGTCTAATGTTTTTGAAAAAATATCACTTTCTATGACTCCTATTTAACACATCCTGCAAGGGGTTTTATGTTATTCATATTATTCTATTGGTCACAGCCAAATGTACTAATGTCAAGCCGATCGGGGCAATCAATATCATTTTCCACCAAAACAATCCTCGTCGCAACTGGCATATAATATTTAAAGTGCCCCCCCCGATTACACGAATTTTTGTCTCTGTTTGTGTAAGAGGTCATCACCAACATTTGATTCCGACATACCATTTTCTGTGAGCAGTAATTGTGTGTGAATTACAAGCTACCCCATCTAGCTCCCCACTAGTATTTTTCCTCCGGTTACTTCCCTATTTTAAGCTTATACAGCGTCAAAATGGAAAAGAATGGTGGGTGGCCGAGCGGGTCTGAACTATCAGGCATGACTACTGCTGACTATCAGCAGAGTATAAATCGATAGTGTGGAACTGGTTCGAGTCCCGAGAGCTGGAAGACGGTTCCACTAACTGGCGAGTCTAGTGATGTCCTCTCCTAATTGGGAATCGTCAGATGGATGTGCACCCAGCTCGAAGGGTGGAAATATTCGATATAAGATTTTAGCTCTTAGAACTAACCCAATATTGTTTTGAGGGTGTTGCAAAATTTGGTTCCGTGGCATTTTTGAAAATCCATATGTCCTGATACCATGTTTAAAATAATAAAAACTCTCTTAAGTTTTCTGAGAGAGACACAATTTTGGCGACAACTCTAAATATCTGCTTGTACTAATCTGTATATAGTAGGTGTATCACCAAATTTATTATTTAAAGGTCTAAAGTAATAAGGATGTATTTGACATTAGACACAATCCTATCCAGCATTTTTTGTTTTCGTTACATCAAAAAAGTTATAATGATAGCCAATACTCCTGCCTTTTTAACTTCTTAAAACCTATCATTATATAATATCTGCATTTATTAGTTATAATATCCAAAACTCAAGTTTAAAGGTTAAATTAATTATGATATATAATGTCTTTGAAGCACTTACAAACTCCTATCTGGTATTTTTATTTTGACAACATACTTAAAATCAGATACAGCCGATATTTGATATATTGTGACCAATGCTTATTTTAATGATCTAAAATTCAGCCATATTTTGATTAATTTTAATTTGTAAGCATGTTACTCTAACCATAATGTTAGATATACTTTCTACTGGGTAAAAGCCCAAAAATATGTCTCTATCATCGCAATACCGTGATGGACTTATGGTTCGTTAATGGTGTCCAAGCGACTTTTGTTTGCTTCTGGGCGGTCCATCTTGGGTTGATGGTAATCATGGTAATGTTATGATCAAGTGCCTGTTCAATAGATTCATCATATTGAAAACCTGGGTATAGAGCACAAAAGTATGACCTTTTATGAAATTTTAGAGTGGTGGCACCATATTGGGATTTTCTAAAATGCCACTGAACAAATTTTGCACAAACCTTCCAGAAATTATTGGCTAGGTCCTAATAAACTAAATCTGTCAATGAAACATCTGTACTCGTTTCTTCCCCCTGCGCTCATACTTCCTCTTACTATAATTAATGAATCACCTATTTCATCGCCGATATCCAGTAGCATCGTCCACAGGTCCCCTGTTTATTTCGTGTATGTGTCATGGGACCTAAGACACTCTATCTAGGGACTCACAACCGAGGGCACTCATTTTTCAGGTAGGGATGTGATGTGCGCGCCCTGATTCCGGCACTATGGTGCTTTGTGACTGCTGATTTTGTTCCCGAAATGTTGAGAAATTTGCCAGGCTTGGGAGCTGGAAATTTGGCTAAAATTCAGTTCGAGGCAAACTTTTCTGAAAAGTGACCTTGAAAATTAACCTGAAAATATGCTTCAACTGGGGGTCTTGGGAACTGCTGGAGAAAAGCGAATGGGAGCTTTAAGGGCCCACATACCCTTACCTCTTTCATGCATTGGCCCCCCCCCCCCCCCACCCGCCCCCCTCCCAGTGCTTACAACCGGGTTTCTTGGTCATGCTCAAATCTTCCTATAATTGGGAAATGCATGAACAGTGCGCGACAGTGGGTGATTATGGGAATTGTTTTTCGTCGGCTCCCACCTATGCATAGAATGTGTGCAGGTTTGCAATGAGTGTCCCGACGGTCCATGTTCGGCGAGGCATGTCAATCTGTTTGGTCCAGTGTCCAGAGAGTCATCCTCGCACTAAAGTTCAGACCTTACTCGAAGAGGGTTACAGGATCCAGAATTTCAATCAAAATATTGCAGAGAAGAAAATACAAGGTTTCTAAATGAATACCAGAAAATGCTCCCCATGACGGAAAGGTGTGGTGTCTAGCTAGGATCGGGTGGGGTGCCCCTTGGAATGAATCACTTTTCTTCTACCACCCAGCACTGCATTTGGTTGGGTCCCGCTGAATATTTCCCAGTGTTACTTAACGACAACAATCAAGAGTCAGAATTCAGAACACGTTTTAATATATTATCTTTATATCAAACCTTTATTGCAATATCGTATATTGCAGCTAATCTATCATGTCTATGGAGTCCAGAAAATAAGAATACAACACGTTCCACGTCATTTTCGACATTTGTCCAGCATTTCCAGCTGATATACCCTTCATCTTTCACGCCTGAAAGTTGACTGTTCTATTATTTATCTGACTACAATTGAAACGATTGAAAAAAAAATCAGACACGACAATACTATTTGCTAATTGGTCAGTTTTAAAGGCTGACTCAGAGATTTCGAAATACATGTGTTGGTAGGAATTGAACATTGTCAACTAGAACTAAGATACTCACCTAAAATGCTCAATTTTCCAAGTTAAAATGGAATCTGATTTCGTTTTCATTGCAGTAACACTTCATGCACAGTAAAACAGTGCAATAGGATACCGTGTATAACAAATTTCGGGATCCGGAAGTTTAAACAAAGTTGTGATTTCTATAATGAAGGACTTCGAGTTGAGCTTGTTATTTTCACACAGTGATTATTATATGGCCAAGATTTATTTTATATGTAATGCAAAAAACAACAATTTGTTTTCGCAAAATTGAGCGCGCCCTCCCCGGGAAATCTCTGAGTCGGCCTTTAAAATCTAGATAACCCACTTTGATCGTTTTCATGTTTTTGTATTGCATAACAATGTCGTTCATAGTTTCCTCCTTTTTCCATTGTTTTTGTTAACTTGTTATTATGGTTTGGAAAATTCTGTTCAGTAGTGCGCTTCGCTTGTTGAGGGAACTAAATTCACATATTTGGTGGCCCAAAATATAAGCAGGCGATTATTATTGTCCCATTTAAGTGAATGCACCTGAAAACTAATTGTGATATGCAAGAAAGACAATATATTTTGACTGGGTATAAATATCAAAAATAAAACATGAACCCATCTTATTTTCTATTTTCTGCAGAAGCCACCATTGTTTTGGAATATATGACATCTCTAGAGTTGAAAAGTGTCCAATTGACAATATCAGGTGTCTGCAATGTTTATTATAATTCTTGAGCATTTTGAGATTGGGGGGGGCGGGGGGGTAAATTAACCAAGGGCCGGGTCAAATTTGTAAACTTTTCATCCAGGATTAAAAGGTGTATAGGCTTTCATCTTGTTCTAAATTTCGCAGCCGTTCTATACAGTTTTTTAGACCACGCCTCCCGTTTGATCAGGCCCAGCTCTTGAGATCCTCACTTTTGTCGCAACTCCCATATCTTTAATTTTCCGCTTTTCAATCTCGATTTGGCCAAAATTCAATTCGAGGACCATATAATTGGTCAATACATTCGAGAGTCCCAAAGACCTACTTTTTGCAGAAATTTCAGCTTTAAAAACCCCCAAGCTGACGTTTTTCGCGCCGCACATCCCCTTTCTTAACACACAAGGTTTGAATTTACAATCGTACTCTGATGCTGTAAATTTTCATCTCCGCATTGGCTAAGTCTTCAAAACTGCCTTTACATCCTAGCTTTCTGAAGATCCATCTTTTAGCATTTTCTTTTAGCTACTCGTACAACCATTGTATTTTCGGTTGAACTAATGGGGGAGTATATACTTTTTTTATTATAGACTAAAAATTATCACATTTCAAGTAAAAAGTTATATGTAGCGTAGCTTTCTCGCCACTGTCTTCAAAGCATCCACGAGATTTCCAATAGTGGCGTGACGTCCCACGTTAATCTCTTGCCATTTCTAAAAGCTGTGAAAAATTCTCCTCTTCAACCTCTTGTACTGTTCTTCCGACTGGAATTAAGATTATAAGTAAAAGTGTGTGTGCGAGAGTACAATTTATAGGCCTATAATCAGTACCGAGGAAATTACAAAGTATGGGTCCTGATACATTAGTTATGATATGACTTTAACACGCTAATCACTAAACCTAAACTTGTGTCTACCAACCCTAATAAAGTGTCCATTTCGCATATCTTCCCATTGTTTGGATGTTTTTAATAACGTTTAATTGAATTAAAAACAGTCCTTCTCCAATAGATTTCCATCAAGGCGTCAAGGCCCCAACTCAAAAGACCGTTGCTTTCCAATTACCACCAAGTTTTTCTTTCTTGCAAGGTTCGATAAATCTTTTCTGTCACTATCCTTGTTAGGGTTTCTTCTTTTTCTGGTTGGGATTCTGGACGATCAATGAATGCTTCTTCGACTTGTGTTTCTTGGGTTTTCTTGTACATGTATCCTATTAATGTCACGAATACAGTGTTTCTGTGTTATTCCCATCGTCAAAACCAGGAGCATATCAAGGGCCTAAGTTTCGATATGATACTCGAAACTTTTAAAATGACGGTATATGAAAAAAATGCGAAATTTTTAATTTTATGTTTGCGGACCATTATCACGTGTCCTTTGCCTACAATTGTACCTGTGTTAAATTACTAGCATATCACTGTTTGAACACTGTGTAAAATTTAGCTGTTTAAAAAGAGGGTTGTTTAAACCACTTGATTAATTTTGTTCTAAGCAGTGTATTACTTCAAGGGGTATTTCGTGATCTAAAACATGTCCCTATAAAGAAAACCATAAATCTTTCCCCGCTCTTCTGGAGGCTGTCCTTAATTTAATAATGCATATAGCAATATTGGGTCCTGCCTGGCGCAATTCCGAATGTTATAAATAAAATAAAAAACCTTGTAGATTAAAATGTTAGCCTACGTTTTCCTCACAACACAAGCCCCCGTGGGCTATAGTGTGGGGCGTCTATCTTAACTAGAATATAAGGTCGCTGGTTCGAATAACGGTTGAGACACATGTTTTTTCTTCAGAGCTTCCATGAGCTAGCTTCTCTGACTGGGGATTGGGGAAAGATAAGAAATCCTAATTTCTACCAAACAAATTTTCAAACCATCTGAACCATTGACTGAATATCGTATTTTAAATTTTGCAGATTAAATCGGTTCTGATGAATTAAGATTTGTAATGTCTGTCCGTTAGCGAACAAATGCTTAAACACCAAATACAGGCTCGAAATGTTTAGCCGTCCCGGATTTCCCGATAAACTATGGATGGTGTAATCATTTCTTGTTACAATTGTGGACAAACAAGTTTTTAATGTAGGATAATATGAGGGTGCTGATCAAAGCAACCCCTAAATGCACACTCAATTATGAGGATTTGACAAAATACAAAAATGCAACAAACACAATTTGTTAGTATAATTAATAATAATATAATAGCAAGATTTATATAGCGCTATGCTATTGCCTCTAAGCGCTTTCACAAATGGCCGCTGATCACTGGTGGCCCACCATACCATAAACATTTAGCATCATTTCAAGGGGATGCAGCAGATCGGGATCAGCGCTTTCCCTTATCAGCAAACATACATCGAGATAACCATCGCAGCCGGGACCAGCTTCCCAAATATCGCATGGGTAAATCGGGACAAATAAGCGGTTAGTTTCTTGTCCAGGGAAATTACAAGACAGCTGAATCTCACAGGGCTCGAACGCACGCCTATACGAATGGATGAGCATACACTGGAGTCGAGCGCTTACCTGATTGAGCTATCTTGTCCGCTTATGAAGTATATGAAGACAAACAAACTTGACACCGTTTTGAAAGGCATAGGACTATTCCAAAATGTTATATCCCAGTATGACCTTGAACATATTTTCTGATGTAGCTATTAAACTAATTTGTAGATGGGACAAACTACCTTGTGACATTACAAAACTATCGACATCCATTCTAACGCAATTTGAGCACTTTCAAATCACCCCCGCATGAAACCTATACCCTCTTATATTTTGTCAGACCCTCATAATTGAATGTGCCAAAGAAGAAGTTTGATTTTAGCACCCTCAAACTATCCTAAAAAAACTTGTTTTGCCAACAATTAACACGAAATGACGATACAATTTTTTATATTGAATAACAAATATTGAAATCTGGACCAGATTATCAAATGATATTTTTAATTTTTTTTTGGAAGGATATCTACTATCTTTGAATAAAAAGGTAATGCTAATATCACAAAATGCACCACAAATGCGTAATTTACTACTGCAATGGTCCATTTTCTTTAGATGCTAAGTTGAAAAGAACAAAGTCCATCATGTAAATAAGTTATTATACCTAAAGGAACAAAATGATAAAGGAATAAATATAGTTATAGATCAAAATGATTGTCAACTCTCCGGAGTAGGTGTGAAAAAAGCATGCTTTTTAACAGTTGCCCAAAGAAATTCCCTTTTATGATAAACCATTATGTAACTAAATTACGCTTTATCTCCGCTTGTTAGAACTATAACTCGGCTATACGGCATAACATAATCGACTATAACTACAATGAAATACTGTACCAACAATACAGGTGTTGTTATTCGCCATATCCATTATCTGTCCTTCTAGCTGTGCCACCTGATTTTCCAGGCCATAAATCTTCTCAAGCATTCTTTATTTTTCGGCTGTTAAGTTTTCGCACTTTCCTTCAAGGATTTAGATAAATTAGGAATTGAAAGATTTAAAAAAAATCCACTATCGGCGTATTCCTCCGCATAATTTGCTTTGTATTTAAAAACGTAGACCTAACAGTAATGCTTCTCGATTATTGTAATACCAATTCACACCTTTAGAGTTTGGCAATACCACAATTCATTGGATTCTCTTTCAAATACTAAACAAAGGGTTTCAATTGGTAATCACTATTGATATATTTACCCTTTAAAAAACCCCCGTTAAACAAAAAATGGCCTTGGGCAATATTCTCTTTAACTGCATTCCATAAGGGAGGTAGCCATACAGCATTGGCAGCTAGAGAACATGTTAGAGTTGTCATCCAAGTAACTGCGAAATTTTTCTCCTCGAGTGGTGGAAAGGGCAAGTAAATTTTCGAATTACGTATCTTACGAAGGGGAAGTAAGAAATCTGCGCCACATTCTGTCAATCTTGCTTTGCTTATCTCGTACATTTAACCTTAAAACATGAACAAGCCTAATATAATAAGGCTTATAGGCAATGTTTTTCCACTGCATCTTCTCCATGTTGCTATCAAGAAATAATTGGAAGGGGAACGATACACTATAGGATACATGCCGAGGCTATTTTTCAAATCGTTACTCTAGTTACCGGTCTTTACATGTAGAAAATAACTTAAAAATGTACAGACCTATTTTAGAGAAATAGATCTTTCTCGTATACTCCACTTTTAAACTTTCTTCTCAGACTTGTATTGACTAAGCTTTAACTTTTGCCTGCATAAATATGGAAGGGTAAATTAACACAAAAGAGCTTTGATCTTCATTAGGGTCTCGATTCTTCCTCGTATATGTACATGGGAAATTATTTTTTGACCAAAAGAAATTTGCAACAAAGGTTTTATAACATCTTTTTGTAGTACATGTACTTGATAGCAGGAATAACATAGTACAATCTAAGGAAGCTCTTCGATGGAAAAGTGCAGAAATAGGGGAGAAAAGGTTTGTACAGGGTAAAACTTAAATGTTCAACTGGGGAAGTATTCCGTTATTGCTCGCTTCAAAAAGGTATGTTTTCTCTATAGACTTATCGTTTGGTACAGGGATGCTAATAATTCAAGGTCGGCCTGGTGTAAATTATGCAAAATGTCCGATTTTGTTAAACTGGTCTCAAATTATTCATGGCCATCGTGAATATAAAAAATTATACTGAATCGTATTGAAATTTTGTAATATTGGACTTTTCCGACCTTGGGCTTGTAAACCTCCCAAAGGCCCAATACAGTTTGCCATATGTTGCCATTGTAATTAATAACAAAATGTCATAGACCGTGTAGGCCTCTCAATTTGCATGTTTCTTATTTACAATCAGCAAGACGAACAATTTGACACCAATTTTTCAAACACTCCAATGTATTTGAAATTTTAACTCCCATACCTTTTATTTAAATCGTTGAAACGGTGATTAACATGTTTGGCGCACATTTTTGCACATTCAGGCCCTTTTCATACTTGGACCTGTTAACCTTGCCCCATTCCACTGCTTTTTCCCCCAGAACGGTAGATTTTCCTTAGATTTTTTAGATGGCAATGACCTGGCTATCCTGTCCGCCAAACATTCCAGCCTGCTGGAGAACTGATAGAGTGAACGTGGCTAAGGCAAACATGTCTCAACATCAACACGACCAAAGACCAAGCGTGTGGTATTTACACCAACACATCGACCACCAGTCAACCATCGAGGTTGTTGAAAGAGGAAATTTTACCTACTGGGGCAGTTCTTATCAGACGGAACAACATGCACAAACGGACATCAAGGGCAAACATGGGGAAAGCTCAAGCTGGAAGTCAAAGAAGTATACAGCCTGAAATCAAGATTCGCCTCTATAAAGCAATGTGAAGGCGCTTTTTTTTTTGCTGTATGATGATGCTGGCGAGTTACAAGTCCGATATGAGAAGAGTAGAATCTTTCTCACAATAAATATCTTCGCAGGATCTGCTGCTTGTCCCTGGCCAACAAGAATCGAACATCATGAACAGTATGCCAAAGTGGTCGCTTAATAGAAACTACCGACGAATCCGATGGCTTGGTCACGTATTCAGGATGGAATCAGAATCGTATCCTAAAACAGCCCTAAGATGGACACCACCTGGAAGGAGACGCCAAAACCCCAAAACCACTTGGCGCAGGGACTGTGGAAGCAGAGTTGACCAAAATGATCTTACATGCGTCAGGCAAAAACCCAACACAATAGGGGCCAGGCACAGCAAGAGCAAGGATAGGAACAATGGCAATTAAGTCAAAACCCGCACCGCGGCCTATGGTCCCAGCATGGCTTAAGAGGATAGTAAGTAATATGATTCTTAAATAAAAATATATCATCTATCTTTGTCTTGTATTGTCATTATTTTTTTTAAACTACAAGTGATTTCGACGAAGTCGTCGTACCCGTTTTAAAATTAAATAATCAGGTACGCGTTTCATGAGAGACCTCTTAATCCAGTAATATAGCAATCTGACCTTAGTAACTACTAGAAAAGCATTTTGTTACTTATGCTGGTAAGGTAAACTGTTACAGAATAAACTCTTAAAAGTTGTGAAATATACAGAGGAGGGAATATATATAATATTCCTAACGTCCCTAGAGGGAAATATGACGATAACTGCAAAAAAGGGAGATCGGCTATCGGTGCAGTTCCCCCTAACCAAGACAGGGTTCGCTCCGTGTTTTTTTTTTTCAAAGTGCCTTTAATTCAGTTAGGGACTTTACCTCTCTAAATGTAAACGAGTGAAAATTTTCACTCCCAACCGAGTGAAACTCTTGTAACCCTCTCCAAAATGAGTAGTTTTGTATTACAATGATGAATTTCCACTGCTCAGAAGTAGTAAAAATCAACTAAAAGTGGATTTCCCCTCGTTTGAGGAGATAAACAAAGGAAACACTTTTTGAGGAGTTTAAAACGAAGGCAACACGAAATGAGTGGAAAATCCACTCTTTTTGGGTGATTTTCACATCTTTTTGAGTGGACTTCGCTCTTTACACTCCTTTTGGAGGGGGGTTTGTACAAGACTTTCCCATTTTTGGTGTAATTTGGGGGGGTCTGGTTCAGGAGTTATGTCTAATTATCTGAGACAGTTGAAAAACCTGTTGGGCCATTTTCGGCTATTCTGATATCAACAAAGTTACCATTAAAATCACCTCAAGACATTCTTTATTGAAAATTACAATAAAAAGTAAGCTTAAAGTGCTGCTTCTGTGATTGAACGTAACTTATAACTTTCTAATGTCGCAATTGCTAATGAATACATGTACATATTGAAAATCTAATTCCAAACATCTTGTTTGTCTCGGCTTACTCCAGGGTTCAGTCATAAGGTATAAACCATAAAAACAACCCTTGTTGAAAGGAAACTGAGACCTTTGAACACAACCATCCTTTCCTTGTGTTCTTTTGCACACTGCCTTTCTTGATCTATTCCTCCTGGCATCTGGAGGCAGTGTGGAAATAGGGGAAGGGTAAGTTTTTCCCTCACATTAGAGCGTTTGCGTCCACCACAACAAGCGGTGACAGCGTTGTCCACACAACTGGCTGTAACTTGTACATTAGGTTCAGCAGTCACAGTCCCCAACAGTTCCCATGCATTCATAATTATTGTCCGCCTGCGAATGAGTCCCTCATTTCTCCCACAACAGAATAATTTCTGTCCGTTCAATTCACTGAAAATAATATATTGATTAGTTCAATGCATGATAATACATTCACTCTGATCTGTACATGATTCTTTTTGTTTGAAAAGGGTTTAATACCCACAATGATGCTACATACACGTCTTATACCTTTAGTGTCGTTAATCTTCAGGTTGAAATGGCCAAGTGTATTTTATCCTCTGTGTCACTGACAATAGCTCCGCTTAGGGTCAACAAATTGTATGGAATAAAAGCAGGATTTATCTTAGGACTTACTCACAAAAAAGTCAAAATATCTGGCAAAATTGCATCATTTATATTTTTTTATAAGTTTTAGTTTGATTGTATAGTTTTATTGGGATAGTCCGTACAAAAATAAGAGGCAAAGTTTACACAGAATTAACATTAAAATTTTCAATCTTTTAAAAGACAATAGCGTTTCCATTAAGTCCAGATTAAAATGTATATCTCCGACTATTAGTTTGAGTATTATAATCCGCTACTGTTCAAGGTCATCATGTGGTGGCAATTTTTCTTGTTCAACATGCTCTGATTTTTATGAATTACATGTCAAATGTTTGGGGTCTAATTAAAATAACAGTAGTGTCCATTACCCTCATGTGTTGCCTCTAAGAGTAATTAAGAGAGTTATGATTAGTACCCCGCTAGACACTGTGCATCATTGTTTCTCTGAGTCATTCAAGTATATGGAACACCCCTCAATGTCAAAAATAGTGCAAAACCATATATTTCGGGTTCTATACAACTAAGGCAGCATTTATAAAGAAATTTCCACCAGTAGCAGGCTCAGTAGGCTTTGAATAAGCCATTTTAACGCTGGAATATATTGCCCCTTGTGTAACACCATGTATACTACTCGTAATTCTTTTAGATATTTAATATAATATGAATGAATGGCTTTGAGTATGATACAAGATAGTGGCACGATTTAGAAAAATATTGTACGAGTCGAAGACGAGTACAATCTTTTTCTACGAGCCATTTCAATATTTTTATTATATTTAAATACCAGGCTTACTCCACCAAACCTTACGTTGGCCAGTGTCGTATATTCCAAAAGTCTATCAGTCAGTCAATAATGTCGTTCTCGCAAAAATACCCGGATGCAATACACATATTAAAAATATTAAAAATAATATTGTATTTAATCCGGGGACTTTTACCGAAACTGCACAATACAAAGATTTCTTTGCACCACTTGGAAGCTGATATTAAATAATAATCACACATCACTAGGAGATTTCCGCGTTTTGTGATGGGTTGAGAGCCGGTCATAAACAACGCTTAATGCCCAGCAGATAAATCGATTTCTGGTCACTTTTGGGGTAGGCAGTAGAAATAGGGAGACGTGTGTTAGATGAACATGGTTGATACGGCTATTATGGTCTCAAAATAATATTGAAGCCTATAAACTTGACTATTAAACCCAAAACATGGTATTTCGGAATATGTGTTGAATAAAGCACCAAACATTGCTTTTAAATATTTTGCATGTTATTGCAAATTGAAGCCATACCCAATCTGTTTAATGGAGCAATCCATTGATACATCGATCGTTCTGTTTTCCAAGTGTGAAGGAAGACGAAAACATGGCATGAAGAGAGGTGACTTTTCAGCTGATTTTGGGAGGATTTAAGGTCCAGGGACACGGCTGAGTAACATTTCTAATTTCTTACATTTTCGTACCCAACAGTATCCTGATCATATCGACAACACAGATTTTAAAGTGAAATCGGGAAAGTGCGGAAAGTGTTAAATTCAAGGATAAATTAACCCAAACGACAGGGCCGTCTCCTGTTTTCGCGAATGTGTATCAAGATGTGTACCACATTTATTATCATACTAATACTACTACTAGTAGTAGTAGTAACAAGTTTGGTAACCAAAGCTCACACGTGGGCTAACCGCCCCGCACTCTCCAGATATCTCTCCTTGTCGGTGTCTTTGTTGGGAACTTGAATAAACGCATTCTGTTTGTCTCCTTGTCGATTACGGTCACGTTGGCTTTGCAGCCGTTCGACAATCAGGCGAATTATAATCGTAATTTTAAGGCATCAAACTCAAGAAAAATTATGCCATATGAGACCCCAACACGTACGACACATATCACGAGAAGGTCAATGTGTACGTATGCAAGAAAAATGGGCCACGCGCACGTCCGTTCCACGATGACGATCATGACGCGAATCGCGTATTTGTTACTCGGGAGCGTACTTTGGGTACGCTTGCCAGCGCGGATAATCCTTTTCAGTTTGGAATTTCCTTTGAAGCTCCTGTCCAAAACAAAATGCTCTTATGCCAATTTTTATCAAATAACGGTTTCTCAATTACTTGATCATGCGGATTTTACAGTGATACAAACATACTATGAATGAAACCATTTATGCTGGTGGTATTATAAGTATGTTTTTAAAGCATGTCAATGGACCTTTAAGGTACCAAAAATGCAAAATAAGATGTGTGAAACTTCGACACCGGCGCAGGCTGCCCGCGGGCCAAATCAAGCGTTTTTACTCATGAAAATCCATGAATGAACCCCTAGTGATGCCTCTTAGTATCATACTGACAGAAGAAATCGGTTTGTTACAATTATATTGAGGTCAGGCGAAATATATCCTCATTTTCTTCGATCCAATTGTAAATTAAGTGGAGAGAGACAGAAAGGCTCAGTTTTAAAGGTCTATTTTCAAAACCATTCGGATAACCTCCGTTTTGTGATAGAACTCACTTCGTATGTCACATTCCCCTTGTAATTCCGTCCTTGTTCGCTCCGATACTCGTAATTCTCTCTGTTACGTAAAAAACGAAACAAAAAAAATACCGATGTAGTTAACTATACTGTGTCTAACCTCAAGTGAAGGTGACCGTATTAGTGTCTTTGCATTCCCCAAATAGCGTTCGATCGGTTACGCTTTATTCGCGTGCGTATCATGCTCTACGATTCCAAGCATAGCGCGCGGCCGATTCATGGCTGCGAACTAAAGTAGCAGTGACGTCACCTTCAATTAAAGAGAGACATAACTTATTATCCGTGCGAGAAATAGGAAGGGGTGCATTATTGTGTCACTCTAAGATTTGTGGTATAAAATGCCCATTCCTACTGGCTCTTAGTTCAAAACTAATGACTGTCTTGGCACAAAAGATAATCGGGACCAGCCACCTATTCATGGTCTTTGAAGATTTGAGGCCAAATTTACATTGCACACCAAGTTCAAAGCGCCTTTGTTAAAAAAAAAAGGGGGCGGGAGGGGAAGAGGGAAGGACAAGTCGATGAAAAGCGGCAGTGAGACAATAAAAGCAAGACGTATGTTTTACTGGTTTTTTCGTGCTGTTGCTGGAGTTTCGTAATTTCTTTGATTTTGTCCTGAACGACTTGAGATTCTGCCGTTTAACCCTTTTTTTTTTTTTTTTTAAAAAAAAAACGCGTGTTTTTTTGTTTTTTGATAATAAAATAATTTGAGTAATGATACCAATAAGAAATAACAAACAACGGGACAACATAGGAAATAGCAACAACAACAAGTCCTCTTCCTCCGCCTGGTGTGTTGTGGTATAAGTAGGTGTGTATGTGTGTGTACATGCGTTTTGTGCGTGGTTTAAGAAATACACTATACTTTGTATCTTCCCCCCCTCCCCCCCCCCCAAGAGTAATCTTAGTCTCCTTGTGCGACCTTTTGCATCTTTGAGTTCTTTTGAGCAGACTCCAATGCCGCCCTGTCGATATTAAAACACAATGAAAACAAGAGACAGTCAATTTAAAATGTAGCAAAAATAAAAATCAAAACAAAATTGTTTTAAAAATACAACGAAAAAATTAGCAATAGCAAATCATAAGATATTTGAATCGACTTTTCTACCTTGTTGGGGAGTGCTCCTGCCTTTTCTACCTCCAACTCCTCGTCAGAATGTTCACGATCATGACTTTCTATCTTCATTGGTCTACACAAACAACGAAGACGGGAATGATAAGAAAAATACCTAACAGATCACATTATATAACACGTGTCAGGTAGGAGTAAAGTTTTTCCTCTTAGTTTTAACAACGTTTTAATTTAGGGGTTCATCCGTAGTATTTTGGGATTATTGAACGCTTGTTTACGCCAGAGGGAAATATAAACAACGTTCAGACACTGTGAAAAAAATTTATGTTAATTACGGAAAATTTGGCAGGCAGAATTTTCCCAGGACTTTTAGAGGTAAATTTACAGAATTTTTTAACGAACTTGACAGTTAATTTTACAGAAAAATTTGTCTCATATTATGAAAACAATGTGTATTTTTAACAGAATTTTCCGATAATTTTAAATTACGAACGAAAAAAAAGTCTTCTGGGAAATTTTGCTTGCCGGAAAATTTTCTGTAATTCCGAAATTAACATTTTTTATGTTTTGCTTTTATTTTTAGTGTTTTCTTAAAAACAGATTTTCGTTAAATTTACGGAAAAAAATTCTGTTTCTTAATTCACGGAAATTTTACAGTTACCCAAAATACTATGAATGATGTTCCCGATTGTTTTACCGTAATTATGCTATACTAAATCCATTTTTAATTCATATTTGGCTTGAAATTATGGATTTTTACCACTTCGCGTTCGCCATGCAGCCATGTTAAACGCGTATTATACCATGGTCCGTGACGGTATTAACCAAATCGAGTACGTCGATACTAAGAGGTAACATGAAATGACCTTTAAATTGTTTCCCAGAAAGTTCTATTGTTTTCTTGTATTTCCCTCGATTATTTGAAATTGTTCACGTCAATCATTGTATAACTGTTTTTTTAAACTATATCCTACAATTTAACGAGTGCATGTAAGATGCAGTAACCCATCAATTGGGCTGTTTAGGGAATGCATAGATGTGGATTAAGTTGGAGTCATCCCTTGAGTGTTGTGGTTCTTTCGCCTGAAGACCCCCTAATGAACTTTGTTGTGCACTTTTTAAAATTTCGTCAAAAATCGACCCCCACCTCCAAGTTTCATGCTCATACAACAAACAAGCATCACCCCATTTGACCTCCTGGGACCTTGAATAATTTCTGATGACCTTGTTGTGACCTTTAACATTTTCGGCATCAACATTAACCCCCGCCCCCATTTGTTGTCTGTTTCATGTCCATACACCAATGTTTAACCCCACTTTGACCTTGGCTGACCCTGATTACCTTGTGGTGACCTTTACAATTTTGCATCAACAATCGACCCCACCTTTCCAGTTTCATCAAGGCATTACACCCATGTGTACCTACTACCCCATTTACCTTGATGACCCCTTCGTAACTTTTCGTCGGTACCTTTACCATTTGCATCAACGATCGACCCGGCCCACCAAGTTTCGTCGGATACACCAAAGTTTACCCTTTTGATCCCTTTCACCTTGAATGACCCGATGACCTTGTTGGGCCCTTTAAGATTTTTGGTCGTCAAAAATCGACCCCACCGTCAGTTTCAAGTCCATACACAACCATTTTATCTAATCCCATATGACCTCATTTGACCCCGATGAACTTTGACCCACTAACCAATACCAACCTCGGTTTTCGGACGGTCAAGGCGCCCCCAACCACCCAAGTTCAGGAACGTCGAACCCTCGATCTCCGAGGAAAAAAAACCACGTTTGAAACCTTCATCTTGACCTTTGAATGACCTAATGATCTTGTCCTGACCTTAAAATTTGTCGGACACAAAAACCGACCAACCCCCACCCTCCAAGGTTCATGTCATACATACCAATGATTACCCCATTTGACCTTATTGACCGTGAATGACCCTATGACTTGACCACTAACCAAAACAACCTCGGACGGTCAGGGGCCACCCACCCCTAAGTTTCAGGAACAGTGCACCTTTGGTCTCCGAGAAACAAACGTTTAACCTCATTGAACCTTGAATAACCCCTATGACCCTTTGTCCCTGACCTTCAAATTTTGGCAATCAAAACCGCCCAACCCTCCAAGTTTCTCAAGTTGATTCCACTAACCAATACAATCTCAGTATCCGGATGGTCAAAGGGGCACCCACCCACCAGTTCAACGCCTCAGTCTCTGAGAAACTAGAGGCGGTCCATTTGACCTTGTATTTGACCTCAAAGGACCTTTGATCCACTACCATCAACGAACTCGGTCTTTTTTCGGTCAAGGGGCACCCAGTTCGCCCCCCCCACCAAGTTTGTTCAGGACCAATGTGACCCTCGGCCTCCGAGAAAAAGACAGTCAGACACAGACAGCTAGACCGACCACGGTATTATAATAATAATTTTGTCATGACCTTTAACATTTTCCGGGCATCAAACAATTGGCCCCACCCGTCCAATTTTCATGTCCATAACAACCAATGTTACCTCATTTGCCTCCTTTGACCTTGAGACTTGGATCCACAAACCATACAAACTCGTGGTGGGTGGCCCCTTTGACCGTCCGAATAACCAAGTTTAGAACGGGTTACTCTCGGTCCTCCGAGACCCACGTTTATCCTTCCTTTGACCTGATGACCCCTAATGACCTTGTTGTGACCTTTAAAATTTTCGGACCAACAATCAACCAAACCCCAACCCCACCCTCCAAGTTTCATTCCATACACCAATGTTTAACCCATTTGACCTCCTTTGACCTTGAATGAATCCCTGATGACCTTTGACCAAGACCATACAACTTTGGTCTTCGGACGGTCCAGGGGCACCCACCTACCAGTTTATGGAACGTGCGACCCGCGATCTTCTGAAAAACCAATGTTTACCCATTGAAATTCTTTGACCTTGAATGATCCCCGATGACCTTATGATCAATAACCACTCGAAGTTATCTAAGCCCGGCCTCGCTACATCTACCCACTTATTCGTATTGTATGATCCTTGGCCCATCCAGACAGATACACGTTGCCTATCTCCCCTTCTCTTCTAGTGTAGATAAAACTTAAACTTAACGTGTTGATTAAAACATAAGAGCCGACTCAAGATTCCTGAGGAGGGCGCTCTCAATTTCAAAAAATCGGGTTTTTTTAGCATTACATATGCTTGTCCATATATAAGCACTGGTGCTGTGAAAGTGCACTTAAATCGATTCCTTTCATATAGAAATCACAACTTTGTTATTAATTCCGATCCTGAATTTTGTTCTACACAGTATCTTATGATGGGACGAATACTACACATAAATGTTTACTGCTCAAACGAAAAACCTATTCATCTCCCAATTCGGATTGTGGCAGTTTAGGTGACTATCTTCATTCTAGTTGACTATTTTTCATTATTACAACCACAAGAAAACTAATATTTCGAAATCTCTTGAGTCGGACTTTAAAAATGTAACCGTCATGAATCAAAGTGTTTCATAAAGTTTTTGGTTTAATATATGGAAATCGGAGGATTATTATTAAGATAGTAATTATGAAATGCATTTATTGACCTTACTGCCTTCTTTTGACATCACCAACCCATAAAAACATAACAGTGCAAAGTTATCGTGGCCCCCATCCGGGCCCCCCCAAGTATGATTCCCTAAACTCCATGTTTACTCGGGTCGCGCTAATGGGCAACCCCGAGGAATCCCATCTTTTTTTGGCGCGAATACTCGTCGATATTTACAGCGTACCATACACGTGGCTTTTACTCGATCTGTTGCTCCGCCCGTACCACTGTGTGTGTGTAATGTTTGGGGGGAATCACCATGACACAGACATTCACATTCTTGTGTTTGTTTTGCAGCGAGAATGCAGATCGTCTTATTGGGAGTCTGTGTTTTGGGATACATTTCTAATCAATGCAAAAGCTGAACATTGACGATAAGGATTTAATGACATGGAGCTTTGCATCTGAAATAAACACTTAAACCGGTTCTGGGCGAGCATGTGGGAACGAAAATTTTACCCGTCGCACTGATCTCTGACACACCCAACGTGCCCGTTTCACACACAACCAGGGAATAAACATGAGACGTAAATGAGAACATTGGGAATACACAATGCTCAAAGATACCGCTTTTTTTTATACATATTAGACAAAGGCATGTGATACATTTTCACGAATTTAATATATTACGATTATAGGCCGAACTTGGGTAGAAAATATTTATGTCCGTTTTTCGACACTTATTTTAGCTCCCCTCACTTTATATTCCCCGAACCATTGTCGACTTGCAATCATGTCGAAATTAAGCCCGCCCCCCTCCATTTCGTGGAGAGGTTCACCACTGCTCTGACGCCCCCCGACTTTGTGTCCCAGCTTTTTTTAATTTGTACTAGTATCTTGCGGCGTATTTCCAGGCTATATTTAAATTTTTCAGGTTATATTTAACACCTGCAACATGGTAAATACATCCACCCTGTGCCCAATGCTGCGATCAGTATTTTGAAGATGAATCAAGACGGCTACTTCTTAGCTCTACCTTTCCTCGCAATTGCTATGTGCACTCATCCACAGCGTGTTTTTGTCCTTTACTGGGAATATTGAACCAACTTTATAGGCCTAATGGTTCGGTTATCACGGAAGGCGAGATCGATCAAAATTAGGAGACACGGCAATAGGATAGCTGATACACTCGAGAAATAAGGAGTTTTAAATTTTCTGGGATTCACATAAATCATTAATGTGGTTACTTGCACGTGTAACATCAAAATATTTGGACACTGTTTTGCATCAAAAGCCCAAGTGCCAACCATTCTAAATGCAATCTCTGGTCCCGTTTTATACAGTTTTCATTGTTATTTTTTACGAATGGTTTTGATGTAAACATTAAGAAAATTGGGTCTTTGAGACCTGCCTGCGAGTCACATACTAAGCTATATCCATGGCAATGTACAGCGAAATCTGTCAATCCTGCATCCGAACTGGTACCGGGAAATTATCTTCTGGCCAATCACATTCGTACCTTCATTATGACGTGTTATTATATCATACGTAGTACTACCCATGGATGAAACATGCCGACGTGACCGTTCCTAAACAATGCAAAATCAAGTTTCTCCTCACTCAGATCATTTCAGGAAATCCAACTGCCAATAATGTTGTACATTGAGATATCCAAATTAAATTTGGGAAGGAGTGACACGCTAATTAGTAGGTTTTTTAACGTACACAACTGACCTTCATCTCGCGCAACTGTATTGTCGTGCCTATGGGTCCCTAGCGACCCTGACACGAACACATACATGTCAGGTGCGCGAGATCTGGCACCTGGCCATCGGCATTCCATGCAATTTATGGTTATACCATTTTTTAGATCGGGAACAAGATACTGAATGAATTTTCAACATTTTTGGTTATCTAACCCATAAAAAACTATTAATTAACGACGATTAGCTGGTGCAAATAGTTACTCAATTTGACATGGGAAGACAATAGAAACGCCTGGGGGCGCGTGATTTATGCTAGGTATTAGTTGATAGTCCACACTAAACAAAATCGCAAGCCTTGTTTCCAGAACATGTGGACCGGGCATTTGGAGATGAACACTGGTTACTCAAGTGGGGGGGAATTTCCCTTGCCATCTAATTTGGTCCTACCATTTTTTAAAGGTGTGTCCTTTTTACTAAAAATAGTTCCCGTTATTGTTTATTTTATTAGGTTGCTTTATGGCCAATTTCTTTTATCATATGTTAAGTCTAGTTATAATAAAGTAGCATCCCGACATTACCTCGTACATGTAGATTATGCGTTTAGAGCGGAATTTTCCCTGCACTCATGGCGCGCGTTATCTATTGCTAGAACTGACGATCCCCCGATTTTCAGCTGCGGCTCGGGCTTAATCTCTCTTGGGCGTGGCGACAACTACCCTGAAATCATGAGTGTGCTCACGTTGGGAGGCCTCCATATCAGCGACAAACGATAAATCATGGTTATTTACTCTGATACTATTCTGCTACCATTTTCATTAAATAATAACATTAGTAAAGTAAAAGCAATTGGTGAAGAAGGCTATAGAAACGTATCATGCTCATGGTGCTTTTTGTGTGTTTTATTGTGGCTGATCCTTATAAATTGAAATGAAATGTAAGAAGTTATTTGTAGCTTGGCCGGTGTATTTTAAGCTTTTCCTAATTGGGAGATTTTGCGGTCAAAACAGGTAACTTTACGCCACATGTTGATGAAAACACTCGTGCGAAATCTACACGGGAGAGACCAAGTACATACAAAGTCAATAACAAATGCAGAGTGTTTGTGCATCCTTTTTATACCATCATTCATTGTAGTCCAAACCATTCCTTTCGTTCACTTAGACAATTACTTTTCTGGCATTGGAAAGATCAGTTGGGGAATTAAAATTGAAACCTATAGTCCTCGGCAGAGAAAAATCAATTCTTGTAAGTCGATCTGCTTTGCAATATCTATATGCAAAGAATGATGTACAAAACATGAATGCCATCTTATTTCGTTTCATCAACAGGTGTATACGGGCCCCTTTTTCTTTTTCTTTCTTTCCTTTCTGTTCTGCCTCGCCCAAATGATTAACCTTTCAAAATTCTCTAGTGACAGTGGTTAAAATAATATTTGGTCGCTCGGGCTAAGGGAATTCACTCAATGCAGGCTTGATTATAGAAGTCCTATCGTTTTCCAATCAACTGAGTCAGATAGCATTTCTACTACTGACACACATGTAATATCATAAAAAACAGGGATATTTTAATCCATGCCTAAATTTACTGACGGTCATTGTCCTTATATGCAAATAACAGCGCTATTAGAGACTATAAACTGAATGCTTCAGGCTTGCGTGTCTTCCGGTTGTCCTTCGCAGCAAGACTACCTACCCTTACGAAGCATCAACCCAGGCTCTGATTCCCTGCCCAGGACAGGTGCGATCCAATTATGTTATGAATATTCATTGTAAACACCCTCTAATAGCCAAGGATTCCGCAAAAAGTTGCTACGTTAATTGTTAGCCAAAGACTTAACGGGCCATATTTAATCATTAAATAGCTACTAATAAGACACCAATTCATAATATTTTGTTTTACACACAACCACTCCTCTGTTTTCCCATTAAATTTTGAAAACCGATTCAGTATCTCTCTATTACATAGTTTTATCAATCTAAACACCCAAGTATAACTAATGGCTGAAAGGGTTTCACTCCACCGATGACAGTCCGAGGTGATGTCGCATGGCTACAGCCCTAGGCCGTACACACCATACAATATAAAATGGGGAGAACTTACATCACAATTACACAAAGCTCTTCTCCAATAAGGAAAATAGCTACTTCGTAAAAATAGCAATATGCCTAAAGAAAACAAACGCCCTAACAAAACGCCAGAGCATACACAATCCGGGACGCCTTCGAACATGACTCCCATTTATTATTACACCACTTCCATCCCTTCCCCCAAAAAACATTTAAAATGGTTCGCTCTTAACATTGCGTGTCTTTTAATATTCAATTAGCAAACAAATAGGTGCACATAAACAAACTTAAACAGGTGAATAAACCCATAGCACACAAGATAGGTCACATCGTGGAGTTAAAAATCATAGTAACTGGAGCTTGTTGTCGATTTTCGTCGATATCTTACTGCTGTTTACAATCACACAGCCGACTGATCATTCACATCTTTGGTGGCGCTCATCCAGGGTTTTTTACACTAAACCTGCTCAAGGGCGGTAAGTTAGAAAGTTCCACTGAACTGGACACTCCAAGGGCGGCTGCAAATAGATATGCAAATGTGGCTTACTTTTGCAATCGTATTTGACCTCGTGTCCTTGCCAACTCTCATTGGTAGTCACTTTAAGCAACAGGGTAGTATATTAGCACTACTTACATTTTCGGACGCCAGATACCCCGCTGGCACGCTCAACACGTGCCCACAACAATCGGTTTGTAGTACGAAAGACGACAAGCGAGGAATCCAAAGAGCCCGAAAAAGGCAGAAAACCTCCCCAAACTGACTGCGTCACAAATAAAAAAATTTCCTACACCACGGCCCCCACCTCTAGAACATTTTGCCGAAGCGGCGGAACGGGACATAAAACGGCCGGCTAGTTTCGCTAACAGAACCCACATATTAAAACGCCGCTCTCTATGACAATAATCCATCAATTCAATGAATGATGGATTAAAAATCATACAAATTTTAGTCTATCAAAGTCCTTATAGAGAGTTATTTAAATATATTTCAATATACATATTGGGTCGCGTTTTGTGAAGAATACAAAGATGTTGCTTCTCAATTTTTATAATGACGCAAGCAGTGGCGTAAGAGGCGTGGGGCAGGGGGGGCAGGTGCCCCCCTGACGACATTGACCGGGAAAAATTTTCAAAAATCATACTAAATTCACAGCCTTTTTTAGCCCTCTGACCGGGAAAAATTGGCCACAATTTTCCAAAACTGGGAAATTTGCCCCCTCATAGCGGGAAGGCCCGTTACGGGGAACCGACGAACTCCACTGGACGCAGAAACTTAAAAGTTATGCCTTCCCCCATCTTTACATGATGATAATTTTTCCCCCCTTACCTATTAAGGATTTGTGTTGTCTAACCGTAGCTGAAAGCCTATCTAGTACCAAACGTGGCCCAACCATTTGTTGCTAACCAGCATGTGAGATTAGAAAGGATATCAAATTAAGGGTCAAAATTACCTTAATCTTCTGGTAAAATCGTTCGGCAAATTGATTGTATGATAAACGGAAAGCACCGCAATATAATAGACACTGTTTAAAAGTTTCGGGACAATATAACTGACAGTCAATTTTAACAGAATGTTTTACGGAATTTCTGGCAGCAAATTTCCAGAACTTCTGCATTTTAAAAGTACGGATAATTCTCTAAATACGCATGTATTTCCGTAATCTGAGGCAAGGCAAATTTGCTGTCAAAATGCTGTAAAAGTTCCGCACATTGACAAAAGCTTCTAATTGCTTTAACAAAAGTCTGTAAACTTTACTGAAAACGATCTTGATCATTTTTGTTGCCAGAAATTTCCGCAAATTTTACAAAATATTTTTAACATTTAAATATAATCAAAAAAACAACAACAAATATTGCAATTAAGTGTGCTAATGAGGTATATCCGCTAAAGCCATGAGCAAAATAAGTTACATATGCCCAGGGAAGGTAGAATACCTTGTGTCCAACTTCAAGAAATTCCAGCAGTGCATATTGACTCGTGTTTCACTCAAACATTTTGCTGTGCCGACAGTATCTCAAAACCGATCTTGAGTTCGCGATTTTTTTTTGTAGAATATGGACTTGGTATTGCCTATTACACCTGTAATGGTATAATATAACAAATAATAAAATAATAATAAATTAATAAGTAATAATACATTAATACTGGACCTCGTCCAGCATGCTTCACACACGCCTATTATTAAGATATTTTTTCAGACCTGTGTTGATATCCTAAACACTTTCGAATAATATGTTCTCATTACCTGCAAATTTCGTGCTTGACTTTTACCCAATATTTTGTTTGAACAAAACAGTTAACCAGATGAATCTCTAATGATGTCTCTATGTAGAACTCAGTTCTGCAATCTGCTGAAGCAGGAAATTACATGACATTTGCCATATGAAGTGGCGACGGAGGAACTATCCTTTTCGTGTGTAAATGCACCTGTTTAGAAGTAATTTGGTTCCCTCTTTACTTGTACTGTTAAGATGGCTTTTATGGGAGGGTGAACTTTTCTTGATTCGCATGGAGCATGCCGAGAGACCAGAGAGTACACTAGATCCCGAAATGTCGCTGTCCGTTCTGCTTTTGTGTGGAGGAATACGTAGCGTTGCAATTGGAGCGTATGTAAAAGAGAAAATATCGATCTGAAGAGTTGTTATTCCACTAGAAATCGATGGAGCATCTTCTTCTTCTACCGGCTGTGGATATTGTCGGTTTTTCATTATTCTTCTTTGATGTTTTAGTAAAGGATTTTGACGCCCTTCTAGTAAAGTAGCGACGGTTATGCATCCGCATTCACATTTATAATCCATTTTCACGGCGCAGATTTGATTATCTGAATCCATTTCAATGCGATATCACTTTTCTTGTCTCTTCTAAGATCACCGGCTAATCGTAGCTCAAAGTGAACTCCGCCAATTACGAACAGTAGTGCTCACAAATGCATGGTCGTCTCCCGTGCATCATTGTCGGCAATTCGAGTCGATAAAATGCTGTTGTTGTTGCAGATCACATGTCAATTCATTTCGATCCAGTTACGTTATATCACTACAAAAACCTGAAGCTGGATCAAGCACAGATTTTAGTTTAGCAAAACATGGGAAACCCGTGTCGATCGTCTCTGACGCAAAAAACAAACCGTTAATTCCTCCCGAAATTGGCGTTCTCCTGTCCGTTTGTTCACAAGCCGCAGGACAAGGCCACAGAACATTCTGTGTAATCGCATTGCCGTCCTAAATAAGCTTCCAAAAGATCCTTCACTTGCTTTAAGGAAAGAAAACCCACTGATGTACTTCGTACACTAAACTGCTGGAAACAACCGATTTTTCCGTCACTATTCAGTTGGTTTGGATAATAAGAAAAAACAGCAGTACTCTCTCGTGTACCGAAAAGGAGCGCTAATTTAATTCAGAAGGCATCACGAAATCAAATAAAGTGCCACAGCGGCCACAAAATTGTATTATCTGTTTTAAAGATATAACAAGAAAGCGTAGCCAATTTTATAATCGGCTACAAAAGCTGGCAAACGTCGAAGCATTCCGTGCTTCACAATGCAACAGGTAACCATGACAGAAGTCTACACCGGCAGTCAAATGAAATGAAGAAATCAGTGGGTTATGTTTAGCTTCAAACCCTTCCAAGTTCATAGCCTGCTTAAAAAACAACACACACACGCACGAACACCAAGAAGTTAGCCAATGTATTCGTAAAAAACTGATATCGGTAAGTGTCGACCTTCGATCAAGTGGAGATAAAGATCATCTCTAGTTCCGTGATCTTCTCACATAGAAGTAAAAAAAAAATCCGTGACACAAATTTATCAGTAGTACATGTGAAATTATCATGGTCTACAAGGGCCAAATATGAGTACAACTTGGTCGAATGCACAAATAAATTTTATTCCCGAAAAATCAGGACCACCACGTACTTGGTTATTGCAAATTACCGAGAGTGAAAAATTACCTAACATTCTATTAATACAGGAAATAATCGGCCGGCAGCTTTGACCTTTAAAAACCTCACAGAAGGCCAAATTACAACTAGTACATACAAAACTAGAAATGAGAAAACGCTGTCGACGGATATTTCTGAAAATTGAGGGTAAATATTGGTTGTTGTTCTGCTCTGTGATAACCGGTCGTCAGGTCCAATTTCTCTAAAAAAATCAACATGCAGGGATAGAAGAGATATGCATAGAAATTAAATGGGCTCAAACAAGAAGCCTATCGAATTTAAAACAGAAGTGTGAGCAAATGAAGAATTTTATGAAAGGTGTGACTAATTTCTTTGGCTGTTTATCTAGGTTATTCCCGAGTAATCAAAATTAAGGTTGGACCAATTTCGACAGCAGCAAAACTTTTAAAAGCCCAACGTGAAGATCTTGTTATGTGGCCCCACGCATTTGAAAACTGGCACGGCTATAGCTCCGCGGAATATAGACACAGTGTCAAAATGTTTAAAGGGCTTCTTCTTCTTGCGTATGAGCAGCAGGTATGTTGAAGTTGGTGGAAGCAGCAGAGTGTTGAGGTTTGAGAAGTCCATATCCACCGTGGACGAAAGGTAGGGGACTCATTGAGAACGTGATCCGCAGTCTCTATGGAGAGCCACATTGGCACTGGCAGGCTGGAGATTTACGCAGCCCCCATCGGTGCATTATTGCTGTTGAACCGACCGACTCCTGTGCGGAATCCGGTCAAGGTCACCGATCCTTGAGGGGAAGATTGCTACAAGGTGGGAGTGTGAAGTGTGAGGTTGAAAGTGGTGTGGTCTAGCGGTTAGCAAGCTTACAGTGGAGAAAAGGGTGGGGGGGGGGGGGTGGGGGGGGGGTGGGGGTGCCCTCGGTTCTGATCTCAGTGGGACCACTTGCTGGATTACAATTCGGGGAATCCAATTTCGGGATTTAATGTGTATAAAAGATATTGATTAAACCTGAATACCACTTTCTCCATGGGTCATTGGAATGGGACAAAAAAAAAAAATGGAACCATGAAAGCTTACACTTTCCATCCGGTGTGTGTTTCGGTAGGGTGTTTGAATGTTGCAACATCTCTGGGTTTAAGCTGCTGCCTTCAAGTTGAATTGTTTATTGTCTAGTAATTATTAAGGTGTAAAGTCTCTAGCAATTGGCTCCAGGACACGATTTGAGTTCAAATAAACCTTGATTATATTTATTTACTGTATTATTAATTCTGGGCATAGGTGTGAAGGTGAATTGGTCTGGTCTTTGAGTAATAGCCAGGCAGTGTATGACATGTCGGGTCTAAGGATATGTTTAGACCATGAATGTTAAATTAAGACCGAATGCCCTTCCTGATTGCACTCAAACCTTTGTCTTGCAAATGTTGGTAAAGTCATACCATACGAAATAACATTGGCCAAATTGTGTGTGTTGATGAAACATATGTACTGAAATAGAAATGTTCAATCATGCTGCTTTACAGAGTGTTAAAAATGGGCCATGAAAGAATCTGAGCAAAATTCTTCTGAAATGTGCTGAAAGTCTTGCATTTGACCAATGCCACTTGGCTTGTTAAGAAAAATCTCCCTGTCTTGCTCACTCTCTTGCACCAGGATTTGTATACATCCTTATCCTCTGGATGCTTTTCTGCTCAGCTTCCGTAGAGCTATTATAACTCCTGTGATAAAAAAAAACTCTGTGAATAAGTAAGGGGATGAGCGAATACAGGGCCTGTTCCAAATTGCCTTTTTGGGTAAGGTTATTGAGAAAGTTGTTTCTCTGCAAGTTGCGGATTATGTTGATGCTAACAGCCTTTCTGAACCTACTTCAAGTCTGCGTATCGGTCTACCCACAGCATGAGACTGAACTTCTCTTGTTCATGATTTACCATCTGCAGAAGCCCTTGACATTGGCAGAGCTGTTATGTTGAAGCTGACTTGACGTGCATCGATAACTGTGGACCACAACATTCTTATGCAGCGGTTAACTCAGGAGTTTGGACATTACTGGGTGACAGTTAAAAAACTGGTTCAGGCCTATTTCACTCTAGGACTTGTCTAGTGAGAGGTATGGGAGCATATTCGGCATGCTGTTGATCTTGATTATGGAGTCCCCCAGGGTCTGTTTAGGCCCTCAGGGCATTTGTGTATACACAGCATAATTGGCACATTTATTCGTGAGCTGATATCAATTACATCTGTATGCCGATGATGCAGCCTTTTACTACATTTGATCCTAGCCGTCCTAGTGACGCTGCATGTTCCCTGTTCAAAGTATCTCGTGCATCAGCATCTTCAGTCATGATGGCCTGCAATAAGCTGATGCTGAACAGTCTAGACTGAAATGTTTATTCTTGTTTCTCATCACTATGATCAACTATAGGAACTGCTCTCCCTGGTGATGGTACTGAAATCCATCTTCTCCTCGAGAAGGAATTAGGTGTTGTTTTTGATCATGGTATGACAATGTCAAACTCAATTCACGCAATTTCATATAATCGTCTATGAATGGCAGCATGCCAACTCAACCTCAAGTCCTGTAGTAATGTTGTGCGGGCTTGATCCTTTCTAGACTTGATTATTGCAGCTTTCTTTTTAACAGCATATAAATTATGTTAAGGATCTCCGGCGTCTCCAAAAACTGCAAAATAGGAGCGCAAGACTCATCTACCGGGACCAGAGAGCAGTCACACTTCTCCCCTCCTTAAAGCCTAGATTGGCTGCCAGTTGCGACCGCACTTAAATTCCGTACTTCTGGTCCAAAAGTATAAGCTTATACATACATCCCAACATGGTTATCTTTCTTTCTTTAGTAGTCGTCAATCTCATTATGCATTGCGTTTATGCTGCAGGTGGCACTTAACTGTCCACAGATCCCACAAACAAGATTGGTGATCGGGCTTGCTCTATCATTGACCCTCAGTTATGGATAGTCTGCCATCTGTTAAAATCAGACCGGCTGTACGTCAGTCTTAGTTCTTTCAAGAATCTCAAAAAAACCATAATTTCCGGATTCCTAGCTGTGTGGTTTCTTCTCCTCAGTGCATTTCCTTTTTTTTTCCACTGCGCCTACCATCTTTTGGTAATTAGCGCGTTATAAATCCAGCGTATGTATGGTCTGTAAGTGTTGAATGGGGAGCTGAAGAGTTTGGCAGCGTGTCGACAGAAACGGTCGACGAAGAAAGCGCAGTCTCTGTCTGACGAGCTGGGTGATTCTTTGGGCAGTGTTGTTATACGGGCTGCTTGTTTCCAACAGAGCCTTATTCACCAGTGTATGCGTATGATGTTCTCTCCGAAGCCACTGAGGTGCAAATTTTGAAAGTGGAGCACTGAAACTCGATGGATGTGGGACGAAGGCAGCCAGTAATGGTTCTCATGGTCTCGGTGAGTCTCTTTGTGTGAGAGATATTGCACCATGTTGGGGCGGCATATTAGCAGCGTGTAGACCAGAGCCAGGACGGTCTCGGGATATGCTGCAAGTGGGTCATGTTCTGAAGTAAGGTACTTTCTACTTCAGTCCAGCTTCGTCCGAGTGGAGGAGGGCAGAATCGTCGGCGTAGTCCATATGTCTAGATGTTGTTTGAGGTAAATCGATGTATACAAGTTGAAAAGCAATGGGAGCCAGAACTACTTATGTTGCATAAATGTCTTGTGTATTATGAAGATGATGATAGT